>CAUYQG010160006.1:0-21736 GCA_963574415.1 Tarsius wallacei | reverse complement strand
GAAGGGTGTGTTTTAAGGTTGGCCTTTAACCCCTGAACTCAGGCAATCCTCTAACCTCCTCCTCCATAATTGGTGTTTTTTTAGGTTTTAGCCACAATGCTTGGCTTTCTTTTACTTTTTTTTTTTTTTTTTTTTTTGAGTTGGAGTCTCATTCTGTCGCCCAGACTGGAGTGCAATGGCCACTCCCGGCCACCGCAGCCTCGACCTGCCAGGCTCAGGCGATCCTTCCGCCTCAGCCTTCCAAGTAGCTGGAACTACAGGCGCGCGCTACCACACCTGGCTAATTTTTTGATTTATTGTAGAGATGAGGTCTCGCTAAGTTGCCCAGGCGGGTCTCAAACCTGCGGGCTCAGGCAATTCACTCACCTCGGCCTCCCAAAGCGCGGGATTACAGGCTGAGCCACCGAGCCCGGCCGTCTTTTACTTTTAAAAAGAAAAAGAAACAAACATTTTGCTTTACTAGAATACAACACTAAATGCAAAATACAATTTTTAAATTTTCAGTGATTTAGCCTAATACAGATAAATATTTATAAATGTATTTAGGAGTTAAACCAATGGATAATAATAAATATCAAACTATTAAAAAGATTATCATTAGATTATACTGAAATTAAAATGTACTCAGCCTTAAAATTTCGCTTTACTTAAATAAGTCAAAGCAGAAAGTACCATCTTAGGTTTTTCTTCCTTTAGTGTGAAGAGGCGTTTCCACCAGCCCACAGCTCTGCGTCGAGTTTTTACTAGATTGCTGCAAATTTCATGGAATCTTTGCTGTTGTTCAGTGGTCCTAGAAAAAGAAATTCCACTTTGCTATAAGCAAATCTATAGACAGAAATACACCATCCTCTTTTTTTTCATTTTTTTTTTTTGAGTAGGAGTCTCACTCTGTTGCCCTGGCTAGAGTGCAGTGGCATGCTCACTCACAGCCACCGCAGCCTAGACCTAGTGGGCTCAGGTGATCCTTCAGCCTCAGCTTTCCAAGTAGCTGGAACCACAAGCATGTGCCACCATACCCAGCTAATTTTTTTATTTATTGTAGAGACAAAGTCTTGCCAAGTTGCCCAGGCTGGTCTGGAACTGCTGGACTCAGGCAATCCTCTCACTTCTGCCTCTCAAAGTGCTAGGATTATTGGAGTGAGCCACTGTGCCCAGCTCACACCATCCACTTCAATGGTTCACTCTTATCTTTTGCAGGTGAAGTTCTTGCACCACTAAGATACCTTTTACAGCACGAGTTCGTTTTTACATAAAGTGTGTGTGTCTTTAATATATTAAAGAAATGATAATCTATGGGTCAGAAGCCACATTTGGTTAATGACAGTAAAAAAAGACTCATGACTTCTATGGACCATGAAGAAATCAGTATAAATTTGATTTTGCTATTCCTATATACTGTACAAAAATCCTAATGGATCCTGCCCTGAAGCCCATCAAGAGTCCCACCAAACAGTTGTTATTTGAGCACTCTTCAGTACAACTTCTTCATAAATTTAGTCCCCAAGTGGGAAAATATAATCAACAAACAAGACAGCAGTAAAAATCCTCCAAGACACTCCCATGAAAACCCCTTTATTCATATGTATCATGTTTTCCTGGTTCTGATTTTTAAAAATGCCTCTGTGCTGGCTTTGCTACACAGACATAGTGTAAAACTTCAGTAATAGATCAAACTAGGAGAAACTGTGCTGAGCCTTGGAATTTCTTGCAAACAATTAGACCTTATATGTTGCCTGAGGTCAAGCCTAGATTGTGGCTATGCAGCAGTGTTCTTTCTTCCCTATAAGATTAAGAAATAAAATTTGCACTATTGATAACTGAGTCATGCAGCATGAAGTGATTGATCAGTGGTTACTTCTGAAAACTTTCCTCCAGGAGTTATGAATTAGCAGATTAGAATGTCATCTGGCTAATTAAGTCAAGGTCAGTGGTTGATTCCCTTTGTTAACTGTTACATTCCAGTCACAAACTTGCCCCCCAAAATCAATAACATTAATTCAGTACTGCAAGTGAAAAACAACTCAAAGAATATTTCTCAGCACTATTCCATTCTGCTATGGGGAAACAACTTTAAACAAACATGGTTAATTATACCATGACATAAGCAAACTCCCCCCAAATATATGGCTTTTAAGGATCCATAAGATAAACATTAAAAATCCTTATTTTTACAGAATTATTTTATAATTTGCTATCACCTGGGAGACAAAAAACTAAAAGCACAAGTAGAATACTAATCAAATTAAAATTAGCAACCAAGATGGAATAGCAGCTGGGAGAAATAAAAAAAAAAAGTGATTCCAACACCTAGTTTGCCTCACTATTTGGATCAAAGGTGAGAAATTCAATGCTAGAGAAAGTGGTCAGGCACAGTGACTCATGCTTGTAATCCCAGCACTTTGGGAGGCTGAGCAGGAAGATTGCTTGAGTCCACACACACACACACACACACATAGCCCGGGTGTGGTGGCTCATGCTCATAATCCCAGCACTTTGGGAGGCCGAAGTGAGGGGATTGCCTGAGTTCGAGATTAGCCTGGGAAACTCACTGAGACCTTATCTCTAAAAAATAAAAATAAGTAAATAAATAAAATTAGCTGCGTGTGGTGGCATGCATCTGTAGTCCCAGCTACTTGAGAGGCTGAGGGGAGCCCAGGAGGTCAAGGCTGCAGTGAGCCATGACTGTGCCACTGCACTCCGGCCTAGGCAACAGAGTGAGACACCAACTCAAAACAAAACATGCTAGAGAAAGTTAAAATACTTTTTATATGATCCTTAGCCACTTAACACTATCTTAGGAACTCATAAGCAACCTTACAAAGAATGGTATGAATAAAAATCAACAACCCACACTTATATATAGTTTGAATCTATTCTGAAACACTTGGTTAACTGCCACTGTACTGCCTCAATATCCCAGCCTTAAACACAAGCTCAATCTTAAAAGTAAAAATATATATATATTTTTTGAGTCGGAGTCTCACTCTGTCGCCCAGGCTGGAGGGCAGTGGCACACTCAAGGCCACTGCAGCCTCGCTCTATTGAGCTAAGAGGATCCTTCTACCTTAGCCTTGCAAGGAGCTGGAACTACAGGTGCATGCCACTATGCGCAGCTAGTTTTTTTGTTTATTATAGAGACAAGGTCTTGCCAAGTTGCCCAGGTTGGTGTTGAATACCTAAACTCAGGCAATCCTCTCGCCTCCACCTCCCAAAGTGCTCAGATTACAGGCGAGAGCCAACATGCCCGGCAAAAATATTTCACAGCACCTAGAACAGTGCCTGACATAGTAAATACTTCATAGTTGCTAAGTGATTGAGGATAAAATCTACAAGTTACTGTTTTTGCATTCATTCAAATACAATGTGAAATTAATATTGTACTATCTTACAAATCAATAGAAATATAAAAATGTAAAGTACTTTTATAGAAAGCTCATTATAAGTTAAAACTTTACCTTAAAAAACAAAAAAAGCCGGCCGGGCACAGTGACTCAAGCCTTGTAATCCCAGCACTTTGGGAGGCTGAGGTGAGAGGATTGCCTGAGCCCAGGTGCTCAAAACCAGCCTGGGCAACTTGGCGAGACCTCATCTCTACAATAAATCAAAAAGTTAGCCAGGCATGGTAGCATGGGCCTGTAGTTCCAGCTACTTGGAAGGGTGAGGCGGAAGGATTGCCTGAGTCCAGTAGGTCAAAGCTGCAGTGGCTATGAGCATGCCACTGCACTCCAACCTGGGCAACAGGATGAGACTCCAACTCAAAAAAAAAAAAAAAAAAAAAAGATACCTCATTTAGGACAGGCACAGTGGTTAATGCCTAAAAACCCAGCACTTTGGGAGGCAGAGGTGAGAGGTTAGAGACCAGCCTGAGCAACTTGGCAAGACCTTGTTTCTACAATAAATCAAAAAACTAGCTGGGTGTGGTGGTGCATGCCTGTAGTTCCAGCTACTTGGAAGGCTGAGCGGCCTTGAGTGTGGTACTGCACTCCAGCCTGGGCAACAGAGTGAGACTTCTACTTAAAAAAACAAAAACCTTGCTTAAATAAAATTTTTTTTAAAAGTCAAAATGAATGGTTAACCATAAGAACTTTAATTATAGACTACTGAAAATTCATAATTTATATCTGAATCAGTTAAGACATTCTTCACATGAAAACAATAAATCTAACCCCTAGGTATCTGATAGTCACACAATTGTCTCTGCTTAATTACAGCATACTAGTCACAGCCACCAAGTTCAGTAACTACTCAAAAAGTAGACTGCCAAATCATTATGCCACCTACCATTTATTGGAGCCAAAAATTCTAGGCGCTAGAATGGGAACAAGGTAGTCAGCCAAGCACAAAAACATAACAAAACAGGAAACACCGGACAGAACAGACGGATCTAGATAGTAGATAATCCTGTTAAAAACAATTAATAAAGGTTAGAAAAACATAGTCATTATTATTCCTAGCTAAAGATGTCTATTTTAACCTTTCTTTAGTCCACTGGCTCTCAGAGATATTTGCCAATTTATTTCTAATTTTCTCGCAAGAAATATTCCAGAGGCTTCATGACATGCTGATATCATAGCTAAGATGGTTAATATAAATATGAATAGACAAAAACTATTCGAGGTCCTCAATAATTTTTAAGAGTGTAAAGGGTCTTGAGGCTAAAATGTCTGAATTACTGATTTACTCAACTACATCAGGTTACCAAGTTTACATAAGTATTACAAATTCTGGAAACTAGGAGAACTGCCGATAAGAAAAGATATTCTTGATAGATTATTTATTACAAAAGACTTCCATAAATGGAAGCTATGTATTACTTGAGCCTTTAGTAATAAGCAGCACAACCCACAGTAATCGAATAGCTCACTTACAGAAACACCAAAGAAACCACACCCATAATGGCAGGTGGAAACCAGGCTCTTTCCCATCGGAGGACTTTATCGGCCATCAGCATCACTTCTCCCCATCCCTGCAGCTGCTCTTCCAGACCCGCAGTCTCTGCAGCCTACAAACAACATTTAAAGCCATCATTTTACCTCTCTCGACATTTTTGTGGTTCATAAAGAGGTAAATTCTTCTAAGGTGCCAAATATGTAACATAACTCCTAGCCAAATCATTATCTTAAACTAGTTAGTTTCTGAAAAACTACAGTTTTGGTACCAAAGATAGAAACCAACAGGGAAAAAAAAAAACAAACACCACATCCTTTAATGGCTCCCTTCCAAGTCCAAGCACCGGGCTATTCTGTACATACATGATGTAACATAATCTTTATAGAACTTCACAAGGTAGGGATAATTCTACTCATTTTACAACTAAAGAAAAGTGCACTCAAAATAGCACTTTCCCAAAGTCACAGTCATGTGGCAGAGTATTAACAAAATTAGATCACTTTGCTTATTTCAGTTGGTGAGAATTGATTTGCTGTTGTCATTTCATTGATTTAAATCCTTCTAAATCCATTAGGAAAGACTTTTCTCCGAACAGCATTCAATTTCTAAAATAGCTCTTTGTGTAATGGAATCACTTAGATGTTGGCATTCATTACACAATTAAGGGAAATTACCTTCACCAAATTAGATGTGGCATTTTAAGCTCAATGTATCTCCTCAATACAGTGTTTCTTACCACTTATGAGGACATTTTGGTAAGAAAATTCAAATTTCTCTGCAAACTGACATCCGAAAGTGGACCTCTAGGATGAGCTAATGTGGCAAGAGTCCTTAAAAGTTGGTTTTGCTGAAGGAAAAAAAAAACTGGAATAAGAAACCAAAGTATCTCTACAAATATTATCACTAGGAAATATGCAGTAACAGATCACTTGGGTGACCTCGATACTTCTGATTTTATGCCCCATGCTTAATACTAGTTAAGAAAGAGATTACTATATGCTGGGCAATCCATGGAGCATTTTATATGCTTATGCTTTAATTAATCTTACCAAAAAACCTAAAAAAAGGTGTCGTTAGTATCCCCATTTTACAGATGAGGAAACTGAGATACAGAGATTAAAAGGTTGGAATCCAGGAAAACCAAGACCAAAGGCCTTGCTCTCCTTAGTTACACTGCTCTGCTGGAAAGAACAATTGAGCTGGGAATCAGCTCTCCCCAAGGTTTGTCATTTCAATAGGGTTCGAGCAACTTCTTTGATCCTCTTAAAAGAAACCATGCTGGGTGCTATTTATACTAACTACATAGAAGTTGTGTGTGCGTTTAAGGAGACAAACCATGAATTCCTAAAAATAAATGCAAAGGGAAAATCATGCACAATCAAAACAGCCTTGAAAAGTCACTTAACTCGTCAGCAACTGGGCTCCTGGAAATTCAAGAGCTAAAAATTAAATTATTGGTTCCTCTTTTCATTGCTAGTGTGTGTCCTGTCCTTCTCTGGGGAAGAATAACGAAGAAAATGCACGGCTATGTCTCTTGTTTTTGCCCAGATAGTGCACTTAAATTCGTAATGAATACCATTTGTCCGCCTATGGTACCACCACACTGCAATTCCTGCGGATCCCGGCTTATTACTCTTCAGTTGTTTCCCGTGACCCTCCCTGGACTTCCAAACGGCAGACAAATGTCAAGACCTCCCACTGTCGATCCAGCGGGACTCCCCCTCCCAGTTCCCTGCGGTGAGCTCGCAACCTCGTACCGTTTTAAGTTGTGCCAGTTCTAACAGAAATTCTCGGCAGCAGCCCTTTGACCCTCCACCCTTGCCCAGGTTTTAGGGGGAAAGAAGGTATGCACATCCAAGTTAAGATTAAAGAGAGGAAACCTGGATATGACTGGGGCCAGGGCCCATCGAGGCCCTCTGCCGGCTGCATCCCAGGCTTCTATCACACAGCCCCCTTCTCTGCTTCCTTCTCGACCCCTATCCGCAGTGAACAATCACGAGCCCTCCTCGCCCCATATCGCATCATCCCCAGTGGCTGTTAGGCAGTCGACACGACCAGGACCGCCACCCAGGAACTAACCAACAAGCCTGAGTAACAGGCATCGTCGCCTGCGCCGGGAACCAGGAGAGGAGGGCCGGCCCGCCGCAGGTGATAACAACAAGGCCGCGGTGGCCACCCCGTCGAGCCCACCGAAGCCCGGAGGCCTCGCTCGGTTCCCTCGGGACAGGCCACTAGGACTCACCAGCAAATTGGTGCTGCGGTTATCTCCTTCTGCCATCGTCTCAGCCAGCGAAACTCGTCCTACAGCCCCGCCTCCCACCGGAGACTCGCACTGCGACCCCCAACGCCAGGGAACGCCCCGCAGGCCGCTTATATAGGCCAGCCGCCCTTCCCGACAGGCCTCGCGAAGCTCACTCCTCATTGGCTGGACCGAACACACGCTAAAGGGAAGCCGGACCAACCGATGTTCAGCGCATGGCTTGAATAGAGGTCAAAGGAGAGAGCGGCCGTGCCTGGCCAAGGGGGCGGGGCCAGGGAATAACCAACCAACGCCCAGGGGAAGTGTGAGGCCCTGCCCCGGGCTCTCGGAAGCGGTTCAACTGCTGCTGCTGCGGAGGTGCGTGGTCCGGCCGCAGTCTCTCCGGGATGGGCCGCCCCAGTGGCTTTGGTACCCTCTTCGGCTGGAACTCCGAGCGGCTGAGAAGCCTCTTTGGAAAACAGAGTACTCAAAGAAATACGCTACGCAATATCAGGCGGAGGGCGGAGATGGGCATGTGACACTTAACCTCCCGGGGGCTGCAGATGCCGGCTGGGATCTCTTCCCTTCAGCCCGGGGGCCCTCGTGCCCCCTTGTCCCCGCTGCCCTGGCCACGCCTCTGAGCCGTTTAGCCCAGATTTGTGTCTCGTGCCCACCTCGTGAGGCTTTGAGGACAAGTGAAAAGAGCTCTCTGTGGATCGTGCTGCAATGTTTCTCTCCTACCCAGTAGGAATAAGACCCAAGCCTGGGGGGAAAACCCCAGGCAAGGTTTGAAAATGTGTAAATAAGTGTCTTATTTACGTGGAATATGTAGGAGAGTTCTTTGTAGGCACCGCAGTTACTTCTTAAACTACAAGCTCTCTCTCCAAAAGGATTGTTTTAGACAAGACCTTTATTACGTTAGAGGTCGTGCTAAGGAAAAATATAAACCCTCTCGCGGGTAATGGATTCATATACAATTTAGGAACTATGCTGAGACTTCTGAACCTTTCTATCCAGGATTTTTTTTTTTTTTTTTTTTTTGAGTTGGAGTCTCACTCTGTTGCCCAGGTTGGAGGGCAGTGGCACGCTCCTGGCCACCGCAGCCTCGACCTGCCTGGGCTCTGGCGATCTCTCTCTGCCTCAGCCTTCCAAGTAGCACGCGCTACCACGCCCAGCTAATTTTTTTTTTTTTTCCTTTTATTGTAAGAGATGAGAGCTCGCCAAGTTGCCCAGGCGGGTCTCAAACCCGCAGGCTCAGGCAATCCACTCACCTCAGCCTCCCAAAGCGCAGGATTACAGGCTGAGCCACCGAGCCCGGCTTATCCAGGATTTTTAAATGCAATAAGAAGTGTTTTGATTTTCATTATTCAATACAGACAAAATCATGCCAAATGTTGGCTTGATCAGATGTTTGTTTCAGGTGAATTAACTATAGTTTTTAACTTCCAAACTTTTCTCTTTTCATATAGTTTTTAACTTCCTATCTTTTATCCTTTTACAGTCATCTATACTATGCCATCAAATTTAAATTTATTTTTTTGAGTTGGAGTCTCACTGTTGCTCATGGTTACTGCATCAACCTTTCACTGCTCAGGTGATCCTTGTGCCCCAGCCTGCCAAGAAGCTGGACCCACAGGCGTGCGCCACCATGTCCAGCAAATTTTTTGATTTGTTGTAGAGACGATGTCTCACCAATTTGCCCAAGTTGGTCTTGAGCCCTTGGGCTCAGGCAATCCTCTTGCCTTGACCTCCCAAGTGCTGGGATTACAGGCGTGAGCCATCTCGCCTAGCTAAAATTATGCTTAAAACATTCCTTAGGTTTTTTTGTTTTTTTGAGTTGGAGTCTCACTCTATCACCCAGGCTGGAGGGCAGTGGCACGCTCCTGGCCACCACAGCCTCGACCTGCTGGGCTCCATGATACTTCCACCTCAGCCTTTCTTCCAAGTAGCCAGAACTACAGGTGCCTGCTATCATGCCCGCTAATTTTTGATTTATTGTAGAGACAAGGTCTCACCAAGTTGACCCGGCAGGTCTCAAACCCGCGGGCTCAGGCAATCCTCTCGCCTCGGCCTCCCAAAGTGCTGGGATTACAGGCTGAGCCACCGAGCCTGGCCTCCTTAGGTTCTTAAAAGCTTAGGAACGACATAAAGAAGTGTGAGAGAACATAGCTACAAACCACATACTGCCCCTAACAAAACTGAGCAAGGGCAGGAGCACTGTCAATTTCATGAAAACGTATCAAATTTGCCATGATCTTTGGGGTGCTGGGGTGAGGAATCTGGGCCAGGTAGAAACACTCAAGAGAAAAAAACAAAGACTTCGCAAGGTGACTCTTCAATTGGGGTATGCCCAGGGAGAAATACATTGCATAAGACGCAGCCCGTTGATACAGTACAGAGCCCATCTTGGGACATTTTCAAGCTGTGACGTTTGAGGAAGAAGCCCTCCTCCACCTCTTCAAAAGATAATTAAATGGACAAAAGGATCCAATAAGCTGCCACATAACTAGTGAATATGTTGAACAATCTTGCTAGAAGCACAGTAACATCCATTTCCCTAAGAGAGGCCAGGAGTTCTTATTAGGCTTTAAAAACTGACATTTCCACTTTGGGAAATCAGCTTTTACTACCGGATATGCTTCTGGTTTTCACCAAAGTTCCCTATTTACAATTTAAGAAGGAAGCCTTTTTAACACAAGCTTGTGCAACAGGTAGGTGAAAACACAAGCAACTCAAGCAGCAGTTTCTCCATAGTATATTTGTTACTGAAGGAATATGTTGTTCCCAGATCTATTTCCAGCCTAGGAGCACTGCTACAGAATCTTTCACCAAATTTCCAATTGAATTATTAAAAACATCTAGCATTAATGTAGCTTGCTTTAGTGCTTTGTTCTCGGCCTACAAAGACAGGATGTGATTTTTTGGAATGTGTCAGCTGACTAATCAGTTAACATAAATCCTCCTAACAATCTGGCAGCAACAAGGGCAGTCTTCAAGATACTAAAGCAAGCTGGACATTTCCTATTTTCCTTCAGAACTTTCACACCCCAGGGAATGCACATAATGGTCTGTGGGAGTCTTGTTTTTAAATATTGCAAAACTTAAGCTTAATAAACTGGGCCTTGATACTAAGAACTTTACCAGTGGAAGTAAAATTTCCACTGCTGTTTGAAATACAATAGAACTTGGAGAGCAAAATACTTACTTTTTTGAAAATTAGGGTTTCTTTCTGAAGTATTAATACTTAAAAAGGCTACCCAGTTTCCAAAATTAGGCTTTGTGGAATCTACTTTAATCAATTAAATTCAAGGCTTAAATGCTACATCTTTTGAAACTGAACCTTTATTTTTTGAAAAACAGGTATTTCATACAATCTTTGCCATGTTAATGCAAATATGCACAAAGTAGGCATGTATTTTTGTTTTCCAAAAGATGCATTATGAACATTTTCAGGAAGCTGGTGTAATTTTATTCAACTTTTAATCTTAAATACAATCACAAAATTATATCCATCAGGAGGCATTGCAACCTTTTGTACAGAGAAGCCACTATTTTATACAATGTTACTAGGACAAGGAAGATTCAAGTTCAACTCAACTTGCTCTTATAATAAGGGTAAAAAGTAACAAGTGAAGTATGATGTCATTGCCACTGACATTACAGGTGGAAACATATGGGAAATTGAAACCAGAAAAAAAAACTGACACAATAACTTTAAAGAGGAACTGAAACTTTAAACTTTCAGGGAAAAAAAATATATTTAATCAGCCTGTTTTGAAATAAAAGCATTCTAAGAGTCTGCATTTCAGAACAACATGCAAATCATTTAAGTTTACCATCTTCAAAAATTGAGCTAATTGTATGACATTTTTACATTAGCACAACAAACAGCTTTTTCTTAGTAAGCTCGGCCAAATTCCCATGGAAAGCAAGGGACCCTAAGTGGTTCACATTCTGCAACCCTTGAACCTATAAAGCTTCTCTCAGAGTCAGTTTGCCCTTCTGTAAATAAGGATGTGACACTGTTATCTAGGCCTAAAAAGCAGAAAAAGTGCAAAAAAACCCTTACGGTTTCCTAATATAGTGAATTTCTCCCTCCCCAAAGTTTGAAAAAACTTGAGATGCTAGTTTTTCCCCACAGGAGGAGTCTAATACTACCCAAATACTGAAAACAATCTACCTTCTTTAAGTAACCCTTGCATTAATAATAATTCTACCTCCTTGATTTAAGGAGGGGGGTGGGGGAGTCCTAGTTTTAAATTACTGGCATTTTACAAGTTCAACAAGATATAAAATGGAACACTGGTTTTCATATTCATCTAATTTTATGTGAAACAAAGATACTTAAATGTGCTAATAGTAAAGCATTCACTGATATTTGATGTATATGAATAGGACTAACAAGCAAATTGTAGGTGCTTTCTTTCATACGAAAATAATTGGGAAAAAAGAAGAACCAGCTCCTTTGATTATAGTACTGCCAAAACAAGCCCCCAGAGTAATTACAAAAATGTGGAGGAAAATAGGCTAGGAAGACTTTTCAATTTAAGTACTGCCTATAATACCCCAGATTATAAAGGACCTAAGATTGCACATCAAGTCTAATATTTGGCTGTACTTGCATTGCCCTGTTTGGCATTTTTTAAATGGCTCTTTCCTTAAATTTCACACATCAGAACAACCACAATTTAAAAACAAAAAACAATGCAGATAACACCAAACACTGGACAACAGTAAGAAAACTACTTAGTAAGCTTAGGTAATAGAGACAAGTGTTAAGGGCAGAAATGATGGAAGTTTTTCTTTGTATTACAAACCCTCACCCTGAACCTGGGGTTTGGGCTCTAAAAAAGCAACTTAGGGAAGCAGATCAAGAGCCTGATTATCAGTTCTCACACAGAAATCTCACATATCCCAAAAACAACTCACCACAAGTGTCAGACACAAAAGAATCTTAATCATCTAGCAAACTACGTTAAGAACTCACGACCAAAAGTAATGAGAAACTTCAAGACAAACCAAAGGAACAGCAAAAAAGGAATAGCTTTAGAAACTACTAAGCCTCCACAGCTTTGTAGAGAAATCAACTAAAAATTAGGCAACTCTAGCAAATTAAAGACAAAACACTTAAGATCAACTTCAATTTCAAAGGGTACATTGAAGAGGTTGTTTGTATGTTATTCTGTACCCCCTGAATCTAAGAAGCAATAATAGAGAGAGAAGGGGAAGAGGGGGGAGAAGGGGAAAGGAAGAGAGGAGGAGGGCGGGAAGGAGGGAGAGAGCGAGAGAAACGGAAACAGGAGAGGATCCCTGGTTTTCCACAGGTATTTTTATGTGATTAAAAAATGCTTGACTTTGAAACTGTAGCACTCTAGCTTCACATTATTTTCCAAGATAGTTCCCAAAGTATAGATAGCCCTGTCTACTCAATCTAACTGATGAGGTCTCTTAGAAAAGTTACAAATGCAAGGCTACCTGCAGAATGACTTCCCTGAGGAAGCCGAACTACACAGACTAGGGTACTGTCCAGAGTGCGGTCAAGAGCAAGCTTCTGAAGTCATCAGTTACATCTGCCTTACAACCAAACACCCACCGTACATGCCCCGCTATTCTCTGAGGGACCACTTCAAAATAAAAGAGATGGATAATTTACCAGAGGCACATGTTTTCAAAGTAAAGCTGTTTTGTTTTTGCTTGAATAAGGTGCCAGGTACCTCTGAAGCCTGAAAACACAGACAGTAAAATTCACCTATTTCATTTACCATCTTTACCAAGAGGAAGCAATTTCTGAATAGTATCTATAACGACAAACTACTGTGAACTGGTTTTATCACTGAGATAAAAGTTTTTCCTTGTGACAACAATAAAGAATGTTGCTGAAAAGACTGTTTAACCTTGAGAAAGCAGAGGTAATCGAATGATGAATGCAATAGCTCCTAGAGCCTCTAGGAAATAAAGCAGCGTGCAAAATACAATATGGCATTATTATTCCAGCTAGGTTGTTTTGATTGTGAAAATAAGGTTCAAAATAAATGAAGAAAATAAAATTTGATGCACTAGGTTCCTTAACTTGCTATTGGACACACGAGTATTCAAAAATGCCACCTTTCTTGCAATACTTGTTAAGAAAGCACTGACACTGAAATGCATTTTCTTGCGGGTACTTAAAGATTATAGATTAATGTGGCAATCAGAATACAGAAAAGGCCCAGAGCTATGTGGAACTTTTCCCTTAATAACCTTTAAGTTTGTCTGTTAAGACTGGCAATTAGAAAGTGATCACTGTCCTAATCTCTAAAATGCAAGGAAAATGTACTCAACCAATTAAAATTTTAATTGTGTTCTATCTTGTGTTGATACTTGATTTTAAGAATTCTATTCTAGTCTGGATTTTTATTTTGGACCAATTCAGTTTACACAGCCAGTCAGTACTGAAATGCAATGCTAAATTTAAGGAAACCTTGATCATGAACTCACTAGAATGTATTACTGAACAGCAAGCTATTACAATTGTGTAAAAAGTAACTTCACAGACTACTTTAATAACTGAACTTAATAAAAGACTGGTGGAGCTCACTTTTGCTGATGTTTCATGTGCATGTCCTAAAATGCCAGGAAAATTACTTTTAATTTACAAAGTATAAATTAAAAGCATCAAATGAGAAAGCTGAATTAAAAAAACATTTCACTCTACCTCCACCAGAACATCACTTTATTGTTAATCTGTCATCAACAACGTAAAACTCTAATAGGTACTCTATCCTGGTTTTTAAAAAGGTAAGATTACACTAGATTAGCTACTTTCTATGAAAGAAACTACAGCAATCACAGAAGAGGGAAAATTCGAATGAACTCCAAATAAAAGCAAATGGGAGTATACATTAAATCAAATGTCTGTTAGATTCATTACTTTTGAATGCACAGTGACAATTCCAGAAACTGTACATGATAGAATCACAGAAATGACTTAAATAACCAGACCTTTAAACAATCCTTGAATTTTCCATGTTATCAGTGGTTTTGGAGAAATTTGGTTTATCACTCCAAATGCAAGTTGTTAACAGCATCAAGGTGGAAGTATATGAAATTTAAGGAGTGAAATAAAAGTGAATTTGAAAGATGGCTAATCTATCAGATCAGGTAAAAGGGGAATGGATAAGTGGTAGGAAAGAGGATGGAACGATGGGGTGGTTTTTTTCCCTTCATTTAAGAAGTAAGTTCTTCCAATGTAGTGTTTCTGTTACATAGCTCTCCGTTTTCAGTCCATTTCTGAAATTCGTATCTCATAGCCTTTTTGTACTTACTGGTCAACCCAACCAGTACTGCTGCCAAGCAACAACTGTTACACGAGAATCTGTAAGCATCAAATCTTCCTTGGCTGTGATTTCTTCGCGGCCCCAGTTTTCTCTGTTTCTGAGCGGGGTTTGTTTTTTCCTGGATTGTACACACAGGGTCAGGTGGAATGGAGTTCCAAATCACTCTGTGCTCCGCAGCATCCCGATTTCTTTCTGCAGCTAACCTCCTGACACGTTTGCTGCTGTTCTGTGGCAGAAAGACAATCTCCGTGTTCAGGCGGTGAGCTTTCTTTCTTTCTTTCACCCTTGACCCTGGGGTTGCAGGCCATGGTGTTGGGCGTATCCCTGAGTGCAGCTGTCCTGCAGGATTCACTTCCTAGTGCACCGAGATTTCCTAGGTTTCCTCAGAGTAAGCCCCCAGTTGCATCACCACCGACTGTGGTGTGGCTTTGGATGCCTGAGGCTGAGTTGATTCTGGTGGATGTCTGACCTCGCTTAACCAGACTCATCTACTGACTTGCCATTCATACCCAGGCTGTCCAACCTTCATACAGCTGAGCCAAGTTATCTAGATTAGTTGCTTCCTTAATGACATAGTCAACCTGTAAAAAAGGCAGGATAGCATTTAAAGCCATCTAAAACTTTTGAGCAACAGCAAAAGTAAGTTTCTAATCACTCAAATTAATTACCCCCATGGATGTGTAGTTGCTATGGCGGAAGAAGGTTAAGCAAGCTAAGCTTCTCCCATAACTCCACAGTTATAAGACGTGTGTCTTGGGAAAGTCACAACCCCTGAGCCTTTATGGATCCTTAAATGAAGAGAAAGCCCTACTGACCCCACATGTGCCCTTGAAGTTAAACCCATAAAGTCACTGGGAATATGGTTAGGGCCCATCAGAGATTCTGGAATACAGTGGGTGCTCAACAAATGTCCACTGAGTCTGATTCACCTAAATTTTTGTTTATGGCACAACATATAAACATCTCTGCATCCAGAGTATCCACTGGGTCCAATTATATGGTAAATGTCAACATATGTCTAATGAATTATAATCTATGCCCAAAGTTATCTGCAAAGGACTCAGGACTTACCCTGCTCCTGTGAGCCCCTTAAATTTCATGTAAAATTTAATAACTATTAGAATAAAAAGCACCATAGCTAAGTATCCCTTAAAAAGATGGACAGAGAGCTAAAAAGCACACAATCCATTAACCTACTGGAAAGCTTCTAAAATAAAAATATACTTGTCTTAGAACATCTTTCATAGTTTTCTGACAAACTTGACTAGGCTGTTTCTTTTAAAAAAAAAAAAAAACCCTCTTGTCCAAGTTGGACATGGAAGCTCACACCTATAATTCCAGAATTTTAGGAGGCTGAGGCAGAAGGATAGCTTGAACCCAGGAGTTCAAGACCAGCCTAGGCAACATAGCAAGACCTCATTTCAACTTTAAAACAAACAAAAAAATATTTTTTTAATTAGCCAAGTGTGGTGGTGCATGCCTGTAATCCCAGCTACTCAGGAGGCTGAGGGAGGATTCCCTAAGCCCAGAAGGTCGAGGCTGTGATGAGCCACACACATGCCACTGCACTCAAGCCAGGGAAACAGAATGAGATCCTGACTTAAAAACAAAATAAAAAAACCTCTCACTCACCCAAAAGAACTTAAGTCCAAGTCCCATGTAACAATATAATAGTGTCTAAATAGAAAACAAAAATCCTTGCTGATGTTAAAATTGAATTGTGGACGCCAAATCATTGGAAAATAGGATAGTCACAGTCTCAAATTTTTGCACCACATTTGTAAGGGAGAAATCAAGAGGATATCACCCTTGACCAAATGATCTAACTCAACATCACCAAAGATGGAACTAACTGACGTGGGTGCCCTATCGGTTAGTACTTTCCGTCAGGGGTTCCGTGACATAAAGTACTACACGATGTAGTGTCTCTGCCAAAAAAAATCTTGACTCTAACTTGAATTATGAGGAAAATATCGGACAAATACAAACTGACACACATTTTACAAACCAACTGGTCTAGACACATCAAAAATGTCAAGGGAAGCAAACGGAACAGGAACTATTCTAGATATTAAAGGAGACTAAGAAGTAGGACAAATGCAGACAGTCCCTGACTTATAAATTTTGACTTTACAATGGGTTTATTGGGGTATTAAATGCATTTTCAGTCTAAAATGAGTTTATCAGGATGTAGCTCCATGATAAATGGAGAAGCATTTACTGTATATGAAAAGCATGGTGAGCCTTGACCAGATTGACGGAGGGAGGTTTCAGAGAGGAGACATTTTGAGATAATTGGAGAAATATATGGTCTGAATGTTAGATAATAGTATTGCATCAAAGTTAAGTTTCCTGAGTTGACAATTATATCGTATTATAGTATCACAATGTTTTGTTTAGGAAATATACAGTGAATATTTAGGCATTAAGTTTTAGGTCTTTGAGGAACTCTCAAATTTCTTTTAAACTTTTCTGTAGGTTTAAAATTTTTCAAAAAGTAAACAACTGAAGGGAGGAGAAATGTATATATTCAGTATTAATAAGACTAATGAAAAAATTTCGGGAATAACAACTTCTGACAAACAGTTACCAATACCCAAGGATGCTTTACAGATACAAGCTGAGTATCCCTTATCCAAAATGCTTCGGACCAGAAGTGCTTTAAATTGTGAATTCTTTTAGATTTTATAATATTTGCATATAGATATATGAGGTATCTTAGAGATGGTTCCCAAGTCTAAACACGAAATCCATTTACACTTCATATACGCCTTAAATATACTATCTGAAGGTGTTTTATAGGATATTTTTAGTAATTTTGTGCATAAAACAAAGTTTTGACTGTGACACACCACACGAAGTCAAATGTGAAATTTTCCACTCAGAGCATCATGTCAACACTCCAAAAGCTTTGGATTTTTGAATTAGGGATGCTCCATTTGTACAATAACTGCACTCCAAATGTCCTTCTCATTTCATTTGAAACCTTCAATAGTCCTCTAAAATGCAAATTTAACTGCACAGTAGTCTGGTGGAGGAGGGTCAGGTCACACCTTAAATTTTGGCTAAGAGAGGGCTGGGGGACCGAGCATGGTGACTCATGCCTGTAATCCCAGCACCTTGGGAGGACGAAGCAGGAGGACTGCTTGAGCCCAGGGGTTTGAGACTAGCCTAGGCAACTCAGCAAGACCTCATCTCTACAACAAATGAAAAAATTAACCAGTTGTGGTGGGGTGCACCCGTAGACCCTATTCAAGAGGTGAAGACAGAAGGACCACTTGAGCCCAGCAGGTCAAGGCTGCAACTGCTGTGAGGGCAACAGAATGAGAGTCTGACTCAAAAAGAGGGTTGGTAGGGAAGGATCAGAGTAAAATGGTGAATACTTGACAACTCCAGAGCTGTGTTACTCAAAAGCTTCCGAATTCTGAAAATAGACTTAAGTTCCTTACTCCTTAATAAACCCACCAAGGGCATGGATGAAAGGGATCTGTAAACCTCTACATTTCCAGCAACATTAAAATGTGTAGCTCAAGTTTTAAAATGGCCACCTGTTCAGCAACTGACATCCTCCTATTCGGATCAACATCTCGGCCTTCTAACTTGGCTTTCACCCTCTTCCACACGCTCACTGCATAAGAGTTTCTCTCTTGCACAGCTATAAAGCAATGAAAACATACGTAAGTCAAACCACCATTTTTATAAAAACTTAAAGATCTTTATTCTAACTATTTACCTTTCCCAGTTTTAGGGTCTCTGACTGCCTTTTTAGGACTACAAGCAACACTTTTGCCAGCTCCTGGAATGGTGCTTGGTGGAGTATCTGCTGATGTAGCAAGGTTTTTTTGAATCAGTTTTCTAGCATTCTGTGACATGACATCAGGCTGAGTCTTCTGGCCAGTGTTACTTCGGACTGCTAAAGAGAAAGAGTTGGTGGCTCAATTTAAACGTATGCAGAAAATGAAAGGGGGCAGAGCAGAGAGAGCACAGGTGAACACCCCAAATTAAACAGTCAACTACAGATCCTTACCCCTGACGTAGCACTTGTCCTCCTAAAAATATAGCCTAAACAGACATTCAGACATGATTTTGAACAATGATGTTCACTAGCTTGATGCATCAAAAAACTATAAATATCTTAATTGTCCAACAATGGAAGAATAATATGGCACATTCATAAAATGGCATATTCAATTTGACCACTTAGTCACTTTGTAGAAGATTAAGTTAATGACAGGGAAATTATTAGTACTAAGGGGGAAAAAGCAACAAAACCTGTATTCACAGAATGATCCCAATGTATTTGTGTATGTGTACGCATGCATACAGAGAAGTCAGTCAACAAATACATAGTGGTTTTTACCTGTTTTTGGAATGGATCTACAAATTTAGACACTTAAACATCCTAGCCCCTATGTGTATTTAACAGACCAAGTTCCAGGTCTCTTCTCCTACCTGCAGCAAAAGATGGCTGATAAGTAGCAGATGACGTTGGACTCGAACATTCATTTGTTGCATCGGTGACTAAAGGTGATGCAAAACTCACTAAATTATTATAGATACTGAAATACAAAATAAAAGTTTATTTATGAAATGCTTTACCAGATAATTACTTACAGAAACATAAACAAAATTGAAAAACTTAAATCAAGAGGCACTTAATATACCAAAGGTTTTGCTGACATTTTATACATTTTGGCCAGAAGGCATTCTTACCTCTGACTCTGTGTTTTCAGTTCTTTCAAGGTGGGAGTGATTTCCTGGAGCATTTCAACATGTTCTTGACTTCGAACCTGACCCATAGCCTGGACTAATGTAAACAGAACTGTCTGAATGTTGTCTTGCCATGATTTATATTCACCCAAAAACTGCCTAACACTGTTCTCATAGGGAACATCTTCACCATCTGCCAGAGCAGCTTCTTCATCCTAGAATCAATATATTGACAATTTAAAAAATGGTTTTTGTATTAGCAATTATTCTCAAGGTAATTGATTAAAAGATAACAAATGCTTCAAATATCAATGTATTTAATCTGCTAATTACAGTTCAACTCCTTTTCTACAGAACCTTTGTGTCTATCCCCAAATAAAGACTCCTAAAATGAAGTATTTTAATTTCCACCACCAAATAAATCCTAAAATTAAATTATTTACTGTTTTGCAATGATGATAAGTTAGCCTTTTCTGGAGGCTCAGTTTCATTACTAACTAGATTATGTACGATACTGGAGGGAAAATATTTCACTCATTTTGGAGGAAACCATATAGGTTTGGGGGTACAGGTGGGGAGAAAAAGAGGTTGAAGATGTAAATACTCAGACTAGGTTCTCATTTCAGTTCTATTATAAGTCATATGTCATCAAATGAAGCCATGTCTTTAAGGCTCAGTTTCCCTACATATGAGAATACTAGTACCCAAAACAAAAATTAACTCAGTTACAAACAAATGGGAAGATGTGACTTAATAGTCTTACCTTAGCCATTGCTTTCAAGAGATGTTTGACATCTCCAAGCTGTCGGTTATGACCAGTGAGCACTGTCTTTATATTATCAACTAGATTCTGAATTGTTTCACAGACCGTTTCTATCTGTTGCTCTTTCTCTGTCTGAACTGCCCTCTGAGTAGACATATCCTGGGTCAATTGTTTGTGTGCTGACAAAAGCCATTCAGAGCTGCCAATAGGATGTTCAAGACCTGAATCCTAAACAGAACAAGCATTTGTTTTATTTTAAGTATCAGCTGAAATAATATAAGAGTCCTTTCTCATGACCATCATCAAAAGATATTAGTAACTCAAATTAACAAAGATTAACACAAAGTTGCTCAGTCATGAATTAATTATCCAAAGTTACATGACAATAATTTCAACAATCTATGAATATAAATGAAGATTTTTAACTTTCTGCATATGATGGTATAAATGCTTAAAGTTTAAGATCTGAAAAATATATTTGGAATGACAAAGATGACCAGCAACCAGGTCTCTAAACTCACCCTAAATAGCTCTTAGAAAAAAAATCAGAGTTTCCTAATACTTAGCCTAAAAGCCTTTCTACAAAACACAAACACCAAACTTACCAACTGCTACTTCTAGACTTCACTAACCTGTCCAGCGGTAATCTTCTGCTAGCGCTCTACTAATCTATTTTCAGTATCTCTGAATCATTTGCTATATACTGTCTTTCTCCTCCCTTCTGAATTTCCATAGAATTTTGGTTGTAGATGAGAGAATCCTTTTCGTTATTACATTATTTCATTAATAATTATATTATTAAATAACAAGTTACTCGAGGGCTAAAAGCAAAATTTAATAATCTCTATACCCTTCATAACCACCTTACACACAGTACATGCTCAATAAATGTAAGCTAAATATGTTAAATTGATTTTGACAGTAGAACACTAGCCTTATCATTTTAATCAACAAGTTTAATCTCAAGAAGACTCAAGACTCACCACTCTCTGTAATAAACGAAGCTCTAACTCAGACACTGAACTGTTAAACTGTGATGCAAATGAACACATTTGTTGACATCGTTTGATTAGTTCAAATAATGCAGCATCCAGGTTTAAGGCTTCTGCAGTTCTGGTTCGTAAACTTTCAAAATGAATGATATTGCTGCAGAGAAAAGTGACCTGTGAAGAGAGAAATGGAACCACCACAAGGGAGAGTGGGGGAAAGACAGCAATTAATGACATGAAGAAAAAAAAAATACTACCTCTCATTTCCAGAATTCAGGACCAAAATTGGTCCTGAAAATGCATGATTCTTTTGGGAAATATTCCATGTCCTCATAAAGGCTGTAAATAATTGTACATTTAAAGTTTTGCCAATATTTTTAGGTCTAAGACAGCCAAAAGCACCTAATAACAATTAGGTAAATTTATCTTCTTTTTTTTTTTTTTTTTTTTGAGTTGGAATCTCACTCTGTCACCCAGACTGGAGTGCAGTGGCACGCTCCTGGCCACCGCAGCCTCGACCTGCTGGGCTCCGGCGATCCTTTCGCATCAGCCTTCCAAGTAGTCGGAATTACAGGCGTGCGCTACCACATTCAGCTAATTTTTTTGATTTATTGTAGAGACGAGGTCTCGCCAAGTTGCCCGGATGGGTCTCAAACCCGCAGGCTCAGACAATCCACTCACCTCAGCCTCCCAAAGTGCTGGGATTACAGGCTAAGCCACCGAGCCCAGTCTGGTAAATTTATGTTCTATATGGTTGTCTTTACCTAAAAAATTTACTCTATAACAAAACTGTTCTTATATTCAGCTGCAATCTGTGTTATGGCCAAAT
>CAUYQG010160005.1:0-15923 GCA_963574415.1 Tarsius wallacei | reverse complement strand
CTAGAGCCCAGCAGGTGGAGGCTGCGGTGGCCGGGAGTGGCCACTGCACTCCAGTCTGGGTGACAGAGTGAGACTCCAACTCAAAAAAAAAAAAGAATGTGTAAAATCTAGATTGGAAGAAAGCATTTGCATTATATATTTCTAATAAAGCTATCCAGAATATAGAAAGAATTTGTAAACATCCGTAAGAAAAGGCCAAACAGCTCAATTAAAAATATAGATTTGCCAGGCGCAGTGGCTCAAGCCTATAATCCCAGCACTTTGGGAGGCCGAGGTGAGAGGATTGCCTTAGCTCAGGGGTTCGAGACCAGCCTGGGCAACTTGGTAAGACCTCATCTCTACAATAGAAAAAAAAGATAAGCTGGGCATGGTAGCTCACACCTGTAGTTCCAGTTACTTAGAAAACTGAGGCAGAAGGATCATCTGAGCCCAGCAGGTTGAGGCTCCAGTGGTTGTGAGCTTGCCACTGCACTCCAGCCTGGGCAACAAAGTGAGACTCCAACTCAAAAAAAAAAAACAACAATGGACTAAGCGGGGCACTGTGGCTCACGCCTGTGATCGCAGCACTCTGGGAGTGGAGATGAAAGGATTACCTGAACTCAGGGGTTTGAGACCAGCCTGAGCAACATGGTGAGACCTTGTCTCTACAATAAATCAAAAAAATTAGCCAGGCATGGTGGTGCGTGCCTGTGGTTCCAGCTGCTTGGAAGGCTGAGGCGGAAGGATCACCTGAGCCCAGGAGGTCAAGGCTGTGGTGACTGTGAGCGTGCCACTGCATTCCAGCCTGAGTGACAGTGAGACTCCAACTCAAAAAATATATATATATATGGACTAAAGACACAAATAGACATTTCACAAAATAGGATATCCAAGTAGCCATGGAAAAGAGATATTCAATGTTCATGAGTAATATGCAAATTAATTATAACATGATACCATTACACACTCATCAGGATGAGTAAAGTTCAAGAGGCAGACAATACCAAGTGTTGGCAAGGATGTGAAGCTGCTGAGCTCTCATACATTGTTGGAAGAAGTGTAAAATGGTACAACCACTTAGAAAACTGTTTCACAAGTTTCCAAATAAAGTTGGACATATGTCTACACTGTAACCCAGGCAATCCACTTAGGTATATACTCATGAGAAGTGACTGCATATGTTCATAAAACACATTATATGAGAATATTCATGATAGATTTGTTTCTAGCAGCCCCAAACTTGAAATAATCCAACTGTCCATCAGCAGGTGAACAGATAAATTATCTTATGTTTAAGCAATGGACTACTACTAAGTTTAAAAATTGAACTCTTGATGAATATGACAACATGGATGAATCGCAAAAAAATTATATTGAGTGGAAAACATAGGCACAAAGTTATACATGCTGCCAGATTCCAACTATATGAAGTTCATGAACATGTCAAGCTCTTTTATGTAATGGGGGGTATTTGAAAGAAAGGGCATGGGGAATTTTCCTGGGAGATGGAAATGTGTTTTCTTGATCTGCAGGGTACTTCCAGGTGCAACCATATCTACAGTTCATTGAGCTCTACACTTGGAGTTTTTGTGTTTTTCTACTTGTAAATTATCCCTCAACTTAAAAATTTTTAGAACCTCCCACCATTCCTTAGTCTGCTGAGACCATTTTGAATATTGATTCTGTTCTCCAATATATTAGCTGACTTATCAGCTTTCAGGATATATGTACATTTTCTTTTTAAACTAACTGCAGTACCTGGAATAGAGGGTGTGATTGGAAACATCGATAAAATGGATAGGAGTTATCAACTTATTTGATATTGAAGAAAGGGAAAAGAATAAATCAAGGGTGACATCAAAGTGTTAAACTAAGTGACTAGAAATCTGAGAGTGCTATTGTCAGAAATAGGAAATGTAAGAAAAGCAGCATTAGGAATGAATACAGTGAGTTCTGTATTGAACACAGAATTTGAGATGCTGGTATACTATCCATATGGCAGTGGCTGTAAGTATATGGAACTAGAGGCTGGATAGGTTAGGGATAGAAATCGAGAATTGGGAATCAGTCAGATTTAATAGTTGAAACTGTGAAATTAAATGAAATCACTGTGGCAGAATGTAATGAGAGATGTCCAAGGACAGAACACAGGGAGATAAATACTTAGAGGGTAGTAGGAGAAAGAAGCAGAGATATCTGTCAATCAGAAAGTCCCTATCGAACATCTTCTTTGTGCCAGGCTTATAGTGAATAAGACAATCAGAGCCTGCCTCACAGAATTTGCATTCCTGGTTGGAGGAGACAGACAATAAGACACATGAGCAAATACTGTAAGCCTTTCAGATAGTGATGTGTGTTGTGCTAGAGAATGGCTGAGTGTGGAAGCTATTTCATCTGGGCTGGTTAGGAAAGATCTATTCAAAAAGATGGAACTAAAGCTGTTACCTGAATGATGTGAAGCTTTCATGTAACAATATGCAAGAAAAGCTTTTTTCTCTTTCTTTTTTTGGGGGGTTGGAGTCTCATTTTGTTGCCCAGGCTGGAGTGCAGTGGCACACTCAAGGCCACCCCAGCATCAACCTGCTGGGCTCCAGCAATCCTTCCCGAATCAGCCTTCCAAGTAGCCAGAACTACAGGCATGCCCTACCACGCCCAACTAATTTTTGATTTATTGTAGAGATGAGGTCTTGCCAAGTTGCCCGGTCTGGTCTTGAACCCATGGGCTCAGGTAATTCACTTGCCTTGGCCTCCCAAAGTGCTAGGATTGCAGGCTGAGCCACCAAGCTCAGACAAAGAAAAGCTTTTTAAGTCAGAGGAATAAATCCAATGGTCTTAAGATTGGATGAGGAAGAGTAAAAGAAATGGAAGAATGTAGTCCGGAATAAGGCAAAGATTTTCGAAAGGGTAAAGATTGCTACTGTGTTAGATATTACTTACAGGGCAAGGAGAAATAGCAACCCACAAAGGACATTCCATTTAGTATTAAAAAGTCATTGGATAGTTCTAGTTACTCAGGAGACTGAGGCAGAAGGATTGCTTGAGCCCAGGAGTTCAAGGCTATAATGAGCTATGATCGGGCCATTGCTCTCCAGCTGGGGCAATAGAGCAAGACCCTGTCTCAAAAAAAAAAAAAAAAAAATTGGGAATTGAAAGCAGAGACTAGAACAGATATTTGTATACTCATGTTCACTGCATTATTCTCAGTTGCTAAGGTGGAAGAGGAATCCAAGTGTCCCTTGAAAGATGAATAGTCCAGGCATGGTGGCTCATGACTGTAATTTCAGCACTTTGGGAGGGGAGGGGAGAGGATTGCGTGATCCCGGGGGTTCAAGACCAGACTGAGTAACTTGACAAGACCTCATCTCTATGGTAAATTTTTTAAAAAAATCAGCCAGATGTGGGGGTGCAGGCCTGTAGTCCCATCTACTTGGAAGGATGAGCTGGAAGGATCACCTGAGCCCAGCAGGTTGAGGCTGTGGTGGCCATGAGCATGCCACTGTACTCCAGTGTGGGCAACAGAGTGAGACTCCAACTAAAAACAAAAAAGAAAGAAAAAGAAAAACGAGTAGATAAACAAAATATGGTATATATGTATAATGGAATATATAGCCTTAAAAAGGTGAGGAAATTCCAACACGTTACAACATAGATGAATCTTGAAGGCATTATGCTAAGTGCCAGTCACGCGAAGGCAAATACCATATGATTCTATTTCTATAAGGTAACTGGAATAGTCAGATTCATAGAGACAGAAAGTAAAATGGTAGCGGGGAGGGGAAAATTACTGTTTGAGGGGTACAGAGTTTCAGATGGAAAGATGAAAAATTTCCAGAGATGGTGGTGAAGCTTCCATAATATCTCTTGTTTGTTTATGCTGCTATAACAAAATACCTTAGACAGGGTAATTTATAAAGAAGACAAATTAATTTTCTCACAATTCTGTAGGCTGGGAAGTCCAGCATCAGGGCACCAGCTGGTTCGGTTGTGTAACGAGGGTTACTCTCTGCTTCCAAAGAGGCACCTTGATGCTGCATCCTCTGGAGGGGAGAAACAGTGTGTCCTTACATGGCAGAAGAAAGAAAGGCAAAAGGGGTGAACTCCCTTTTTCAAGTCCTTTTATGAGGGCACCTAATTCCTTTCATGAGCCCTCATGACTCGGTCATCTCCCAAAGGCCACACTTCTCAATACTGTTGCATTAGGGGAATTAAGTTTCAGTATGAGTTTTGGAAGGGACAAAAACATTCAAACCATATCACACAACAATGTGAATAATTAATGCCACTGTTCACTTTTAAATGGTTAGATGGTAAATTTTATGTCTTATGTATTTTACCCAATTTTTTAAAAAAGTCATCGAGTCTTCTGTTTCTAGGCAAGATGGAATAACAGGCACTGAACTAGATTTACCTAACCACCCCCATCACCACCTGAAATAACATTAACACCTTAAAAAGCAGACAAAACATATTTGAAACAATGGTTTTCAAGACACTAGACATCAGATAGTGAAGGACAGTAATCTCTAAGGATGGAAAACAAAGTGAGTCACTCTGTATACTGGCTTGGAGAGTTTCTAGGCTGAGTAGGAGAGGGAGGCTAGGCAAAGCCCAGTGGACCCTCCAGTTGAGGTTACTCAGTTAAGAGTCTGGGAAAACTGAGCCGGGCACGTTGGCTCAAACCTGTAATCCTAGCACTTTGTGAGACTAAGGTGAGGGGATTCCCTGAGCCCAAGGGTTCAAGAACAGCCTGAGCAACTTGGCAAGACCTCATCTCTACAATAAATAAATAAATAATTGGCCGGGTATGGTAGCACATACCTGTAGTTCCAGCTACTTGGAAGGCTGAAGTGGAAGGATTACCTGAACCTAGCAAGTTGAGGCTGTGGTGGCCGTGAGCGTACCACTGCACTCTAGCCTGGCCGACAGAGTGAAACTCCAACTCAAAAAAAAAAAAGTCTGGGAAGACTAAGGCAACTAGAGATTACAGGGCAGAGTATTGGAGAAGGGAGATTCACAGAGAGAAAACTCTGGAAGTCTGTGAAGGGTTCACTTTGAATATTCAGCAGAGTACTTTTTGGCACATGGAGAGGCACCCCTGAAGTAGGAAGGGGTACCTCTCCAAGAAGATTAGAGGGAGCACTGCTTGGTATTTAATAGTGCCAGTAATAGTGCCTGTTTCTACCAGCCAAACTGGAAAACTTCACAATTCACAGTGCATTATGTAAAGAACTCAGCAGTAGTACTGGTAGAATTCTTGCTCCGTAGTAGACAATAATTAGCCCTTAACTGAACACTGCTGTGGTCAGTGTAACAGATCCTAAAAGCAATACTCAAAAAGGACAAACTATTTCAAAGTAATTTAACTGTGTCCCAGAATAAAGCTTAAAAATATTTATAGGAATACAAAAATATTCAACACCCACAAGGTGAAATTCACAATGTCTGGTATTTAAGCAGAGATTATTAGGCATGCAAAAACCAGGAAAATTCACACCAAAGGGAAGAGAAAAATCAATTTGAAACCAACCAACAGCTGACATAGGTGCTAGAATTAGCAGACAAGAATATTAAAACATATTATAACTGTATTTCAGATGTTCAAAAAATCAATTAAAAACTTGGAAGATTAAAAAAAAGACCCAAATCAGATTTCTAGAGTTGAAAACTATATTGTATGAGATAAAATATATACTGAATAGGATTAGTGGCAGATTAGACAATACAGAATAAAAAATTGATGAACTTAAAGACATAGCAAGCCGGGCTTGGTGGCTCAGCCTGTAATCCCGTGCTTTGGGAGGCTGAGGTGAGTGGATTGCCTGAGCCTGCAGGTTTGAAACCCGCCTGGGCAACTTGGCGAGACCTCATCTCCACAATAAATAAAAAAATTAGCCGGGTGCAGTAGCGCACACCTGTCGTTCCAGCTACTTGGAAGGAAGGCTGAGGTGGAAGGATTGCCAGAGCCCAGCAGGTTGAGGCTGCGGTGGCTGGGAGCGTGCCACTGCACTCCAGTCTAGGCAACAGAGTGAGACTCCAACTCAAAAAAAAAAAAAAAAGACATAGCAATAGAGACCCGGCTCAGTGGCTCAAGCCTGTAATCCTAGCACTTTGGAAGGCCGAGACGAGGATTGCCTCAGCCCCAGGGATTTGAGACCAACCTCAGCAACTTGGCAAGACCTTGTTTCTACAATAAATCAAAAAATTAGCCAGGCATGGTGGTATACACCTGTGGTTCCAGCTACTTGGAAGACTGAGGCGGAAGGATCACCTGAGCCCAGAGGCCAATTCTGTGGTGGCCATAAGCATGCCACTGCACTCCAGCCTGGGTAACACAGTGACCCTCTGAATCAAAAAACAAAACAAAGAAAAACACTGTAAACCCACAGATCCAAGAAGCTCAATGTGCCTAAAGTATAAGAAACACAAAGAAAACCACACCAAAGGACGCCATAATCAAATTCCTCAAAACCAGGGATAAAGAACAGCAACCAGATGAAAAACACTGTTGACAAAGTAATAAAGATTAGGATACCAGTGGATTTCTCAGTGGGAACAATGCAGAGAAGATGACAGTAAAGCAACATCTTTAAAGTACTAAGAGAGGCCAGGCGTGGTGGCTCAAGCCTATAATCCCAGCACTTTAGGAGGCCGAGGTGAGGGGATTGCCTGAGCCCACGGGTTCAAGAACAGCCCGGGCAACTTGGCGAGACCTCATCTCTACATTAAATCAGAAAATTAGCCAAGCATGATAGCACCTGCCTATAGTTCCGGCTACTTGAAAGGCTAAAGCGGAAGGATCGCTTGAGCCCAGCAGGTCGATGCTGGGGTGGCCATGAGCATGCCACTGCACTCCAGCCTGGGCGACATAGTGAGACTCCAACTCAAAAAAATAAGTAAATAAAAAATAAATAAAGTACTAAGAGAAAAAACTATTGATCTTGCATTCTGTAGCCTGTGAAAATTCTTTCAAAAATGAAAGAAAAGTAAAGTCTGTTTCAGACTTAGAAAAGCAGAAATAATTAATTGCCAGCATAAACTATATCAAATATCACAAAAAACATTAAAAGGAGAAGGAAAATGATACAGGGAGGACATATAAATCTACACAATAGAACAAAGAGCCCAGGAAATAGAAACTACATATGTAAATAGATAAGACTTTTAAAAAATATTCTTTAAATCTCTTTAAAAGATAATTTATGGCCAAGTATGGTGGTGTGTGCCTGTATTCCCAACTGCTCAAGAGGCTGAAGTAAGGAGGATCACTTCAGCCAAGGAGACTGAGTCCAGCCTGGGCAACATAGCAAGACCCTCTCTCAAAAAAAACCAAAACCCTTTTTTTTTTTTTGATGTTTTTTTTTGGTTTGTTTGTTTGTTTTGTTTGTTTTGAGTTGGAGTCTCACTCTTCACCCAGACTGGAGTGCAGTGGCCGCTCCCGGCCAACGCAACCTCGACCCGCTGGGTTCCGGCAATCCTTCCGCCTCAGCCTTCCAAGGAGGTGGAACTACAGGCGCGTGCTACCACGCCCGGCTGATTTTTGATTTATTGTAGAGATGAGGTCTTGCCAAGTTGCCCAGGTGGGTCTCGAACCCGCGGGCTCAGGCAATCCACTCACCTCAGCCTCCCAAGGTGCGGGATTACAGGCTGAGCCACCGAGCCCGGCTTTTTTTGATGGTTTTAACAAAAATAATGGGGCTGTATTGTAGATTTGTAGCACTTATATCAAGGGTGATATATGATAACAGCATCAGGCCAAGAGAAGGAAAATGGGAGTATATATTCTTATATGCATATATTCTTATATGTGAATCAGCATAATTTCACTAGAAGAGAAAGGAATACTTTTCAACTTATTCTATGAGACCAGTATTACTCTGATCTAAAACCAGACAAAGACAAGGCAAGAAAAGAAACCTACAGGCCAGTATCTCTCTTGAACATAGATGCAAAACTTCTAAACAAAATTTTAGCATATTGAATTCACCAATATATAAAAAGAATAATACATGACCATGTGGGACTTATCCCAGGAATGCAGGGTGAGTTTACCAGTGGAAAAATCAATCAATGTAATTTATCACATTAACAAACTTGAAAAGAAAAACCATATGATCATCTTAACAGACACAGAAAAAATAATTTGTCAAATTCACCATCCATTCCTGATTCAAAAAAAAAAAAAAAACTCTCTGCAAACTAGGACTAGAACTACTGAACTTGATAAAGGACTTTTATGAAAAACTTACAGTTGACATTAAACTTAATGGTAAAAGACGAAATACTTTAATTTTCAGATGAATAATTGTTTTAAAAGGGGCATCCAATTTCAGTACTTACATTATTATTGGTTTTTTTGAGTTGAAGTCTTATCTGTCACCCAGGCTGGTGTGTATTGGCACACTCTTGGCCACCCCAGTGTTCACCTGCTGGGCTCCAGTGATCCTTCTGTGTCAGCCTTCTAAGTAGCCGGAAATACAGGTGCATGCTACCATGCCTGGCTAATTTTTGATTTACTGTAGAGACGTGGTCTCGCCAAGTTGCCAGGGCTGGTCTCGAACTACTGGTCTCGAACCCACTGCTACTGAGCCTGGCCTATTTAAATTATTTAACATTGTTCTTGAGGTTCTAGCCAGGGCGATAAGACAAGAAAAGTAAAAAGGCATCCAAATTGGAAAGGAAGAGTTAAAACCAACCTTATAGCAGGCCATATGGTTGTCTATATAGACAGTGTGATAGAAAATCCAAAACAAGCTACCAGAGATGGGCACGGTGGCTCTCACCTATAATCCCAGCACTTTAGGAGGTGGAGGTGAAAGGATTGCCTGAGTCCAGGGGTTCAAGACCAGCTTGGGTAACTTGGTGAGACCTCGTCTCTACAATAAATCAAAAAATTAGCTGGACATGGTGCTGGACACCTGTGGTTCCAACTCCTTGGAGGGCTGATGCTGAAGGATCACCTAAGCCCAGCAGACCGAGGCTGCAATGGTTGTGAACAGTGAGCTATGAGCGTGCCACTGCACTCTAGCCTGACAGTGACACTCCTACTCAAAAAAAAAAAGCTACTAGAATACTAGAGCTAATCAGTGAGTTTAGCAAGTTTTAGGATACACAGTGAATTTACAAAAATCAGTTGTATAGCAATGAATAATCAGAAATCGATATTCTAAAAAATACCATTTGCGATAGTATAAAAATATTAAGTACTTAAGGATAAAGCTGAGAAATATGTACAAGACTTACACATTGAAAATTATAAAAAATGACAGAGAAATTAAAAGTGACCTAAATAAATGGAGATGTATACCATGATCATAGGTCAGAAAAGTCTATTTAGAAGTTGATCTTGGCTGGGCTCGGTGGCTCAGCCTGTAATCCTGCGCTTTGGGAGGCCGAGGTAAGTGAATTGCCTGAGTCCGTGGGTTCGAGACCCGCCTAGGAAACTTGGCGAGACCTCATCTTTACAGTAAATCAAAAAAATTAGCCGGGCGTGGTAACGCGCACCTGTAGTTCCAGCTACTTGGAAGGCTGAGGCCGAATGATCGCCAGAGCCCAGCAGGAAAAGGCTGCGGTGGCCGGGAGCGTGCCACTGCACTCTAGTCTGGGCAACAGAGTGAGACTCCAACTCAAAAAAAAAAAAAAACAAATTGATCTTTAGATTTAATTCAATCTCTATAAAAAATCTTAGCAGACTTTTTTTTTTTTCCTTAGTAGAGGTCTCACTCTGTCACCCATGCTGGAGTGCATTGGCATGATCATGGCTCACTGCAGCTGTGACCTTCTGTGCCCAGGCAATTCTTTCTCCTAAGCCACCTGAGTAGCTGGAGCTCCAGGTGCGAGCCACCATGACTGGCTAATTTTTTTATTTTCTGTAGAGACAGGGTCTCATTTTGTTACTCAAGCTGGTCTTGAACTCCTGGGCTCAAGCAATCCTCCCGCCAAAAGTGCTGGGATTACAAGCGAGAGCCACTATGTCCAACCAGACTTTAAAAAAAAAAAGAAATGGAAAAGCTGACTTCTAAAATTCATGTAGAAATGCAGAGGACATACAATAGCTGTATTAGTCTTCTAGGGCTGCCATAACAAAGTATCACAAACTGAGGGGCTTAAACAACAAATTTATTCTCAGTTCTGGAGGCAAGAAGTCCAAGATTAAGGTATTGACAGAGTTAGGATCACTGTGAAGAATCTAAGGAAGAATCTGTTCTAGCTCTCTTTTCTAGCTTCTGACTTCTAGCTTCTCTTGTAAGTTTCTTCTTTTATCTCAAAAGTTGTTTTGGCCAAAATTTGTTATTTGAAAAACAAAGAAACTATTGTAGCTTCTTGGCTTATGACAGTATAACTTCAATCTTCACATGGTGTTCTCCCTATGTGATTTGGTTTTTGTGTCCAAATTTTCCCCTTTTTATAAGGAAAACAGTCATGTTGGCTTAGGGCCCAACCTAATGACCTTATTTTAGCTTAATTACTTTGATAAAGACCCTATCTTCAAATAAGATCACATTCTAAAGTACTAGGGATTAGGACTCCAACATACCTTTCTGGGGGAGTTGGCGGTTGGCAGACACAATAATAATAGCCAAAAGAATTTTTGAGAAAAGCAAAGCTGGGTTATTTTAATTCTACCTGATTGACTAATTGATTGATTTTAGAAACAGGGCTTTTGCTATGTTGCCTGGGCTGGCCAGAAACTCCTGGGCTCAAGTGATTCTCCTACCTCAGCCTCCTGAGTACCTGAGACTATAGGCATGCACCACTGTGCCTGGCTTGATTTTAAAACTTATTATAAAACTACAGTAATCTATAATCCCAGCACTTTGGAGGCCAAAGTGAGAGGATTGCCTGAGTCCAGAGGTTCAAGACCAGCCTGGGAAACTTGGCAAGATCTTGTCTCTACAATAAAAAAAATTAGCTGGGCGTGGTGGTGCACACCTGTGGTTCCAGCTACTTGGAAGGCTGAGGTGGAAAGATTGCCTGAGCCCAGCATGATGAAGCTGCGATAGCCATGAGCATGCCATTGTACTCCAGCCTGGGCGACAGAGTGAGACTTTCACTCAAAAAAACCAAAAAAAAACAAAAACAAAAAACTACAGTAATCAATACACTGGTATCAGCAAAAACTTCAACAACAAAACAAATTGATAAGTGGAACAGAAGAGTCAAAACATTGAGCCACATGTATATGGACAAATAATTTTTGAGAAAAGCAATTTTGTAGAGGCAGTTCAATGGAGAAAGAATGATTTTTTCAACACATGGTGCTTGAACAATTTGATATCTATGTGCAAAAAGAATGAGCATTGATCTGTATCATATCATTTACAAAAATTAACCTTAAAATTTCAGGAATAAGGCTGGAAGCGGTGGTTCACACCTGTAATCCCAGCACTTTAGGAGGCTGAGGCAAGAGAATTGCTTGAGCCCAGCAGTTCAAGACCAGCATAGGCAACATAGCAAGACCTCATCACTACAAATTTTTTTGTTTTTTAAAGAGAAAGCTAACCACTGCATAAGGAACCTTTTGCCTCCTCTGCTTCCATCCCCCCATTTTTCCACACAAAGAGAACTTCCAAGCTCTTTCGAGTCTCACTTTTAAGTGTCCAGTGGATAGGCAAGGATGATCAGACATTTGATGAAAACTTGTGTACAAAAAATAGTGACCACTGTAATACCAGCACTTTGGGAGGCCGAGGCAAGTGGATTGCCTGGGCCCACAGGTGCGAGACAAGCCCAGGCAACTTGGCGAGACCTCATCTCTATAATAAATAAAAAATTAGCTGGGCATGGTAGCGTGCTCCTGTAGTTCCAGCTACTTGGAAGGCTGAGGTGGAAGGATCACCTGAACCCAGAAGGTTGACGCTGGGGTGACGGTGAGTGTGCCACTGCACTCCATCCTGGGCGACCGAGTGAGACTCCAACTCAAAAAAAAAAAAAAAAAAAATTGGTGACCAAACTAAAGATGAAAGAGGAACCTGGAGGGGACAGAAGAAAACTAAAACAAGCAAAACAAAAACATTCTATAATATCCTCAGCGATAAGAGAAGATATTGTAAGAGTGGAACAAGAGCAGGAGACTGAAAAAAGGACTGTTTAGAGAATGAAAAAGAGATCTTAAAAAATTCAATTAGGCCAGGCTCAAGGCTGTAATCTCAGCACTTTGAAAGGCCTAGGTAACAGGATTGCCTGAGCCTGGGGGTTCGAGACCAGTCTGGGCAACTTGGCGAGAACTCATCTCTACAATAAATAAATTTTTAAAAATTGGCTGGGCTCAGTGGCTCAGCCTGTAATCCCGCGCTTTGGGAGGCCAAGGTGAGTGGATTGCCTGAGCCTGCAGGTTCGAGACCCACCTGGGCAACTTGGTGAGACCTCATCTCTACAATAAATCAAAAAATTAGCCGGGTGTGGTAGCGCGCTCCTGTAGTTCCAGCTACTTGGAAGGCGGAGGCAGAAGGATCACCGGAACCCAGCAGGTCGAGGCTGCGGTGGCCGGGAGTGTCCACTGCACTCTGGACACTGGACGACTGAGTGAGACTCCAACTCAAAAAAAAAAAAAAAATTTAACTGGGCATGGTAGGGTGCGCCTGTAGTTACAGCTACTTGGAAGGCTGAGACAATAGGATTGCCTGAGCCCAGTGAGTCAACACTGGGGTGGCCATGGGCATTTCACTGCACTCTAGCCTGGGCGATGGAGTAAGACTCCAACTTTTAAAAAAAATTCAATTAAAATAGAATAAATTTAAAAATATATTTGTAGATTTAGAAAGTAAAGTTGAGGCCAGGTGTGGTGGCTCACACCTATAATTCCAGCACTTTGAAACCAGCCTGGGCAACTTGGTGAGACCTCATTTCCACAATAAATTGAAAAATTAGCCGGGCAGGTGTAGTTCCAGCCCTTTGGAAGGCTGAGGTGGAAAGACTGCCTGAGCCCAACAGGTGGAGGATTTGGTGGTCGTGAGCATGCCACTGCACTCTGGCCCAGGCGGCAGAGTGAGGCTCCAACTCAAAAAAGAAAACAAAAGAAGCCAGGCTTGGTGGCTCAGCCTGTAATCCCGCGCCTTTGGGAGGCTGAGGTGAGTGGATTGCCTGAGCCCGCGGGTTTGAGACCCGCCTGGGCAAGCGAGACCCCATCTCTACACTAAATCAAAAAATTAGCCGGGCATGGTAACGCGCGCCTGTAATTCCAGCTACTTGGAAGGCTGAGGCAGAAGGATTGCCAGAGCCCAGCAGGTCGAGGCTGCGGTGGCCAGGAGCGGCCACTGCACTCCAGTCTGGGCAACAGAGTGAGGCTCCAACTCAAAAGAAAAAAAAGAAAAAAAAAAGAAAACAAAAGAAAAGAAAGTTGAGAGAATCTGCCAAAAATTAAAAAAAAAAGTCAAAGGTGTAAAAATGCAACCTGAACAACATAGGAAGACGCTGTCTCTCAAAAAATATATAAATAAAATTAACCAGGCATAGTGGTGCATGTGTGTAGTCCCAGCTACTTGGGAGGCTGAGGCAGGAGGATCACTTGAGCCCAGGAGTTTGATGCTGCAGTGAACTATGATTGTGCTACTGAACTCCAGCCTGGAAGCCAGAGCAAGACCCTACATCATAAATAAATAAATAAATAAGAGACAAAAAAGAAAATTGGTCAGTCTCAGAGATTCAACACAGAGTAATAAGGATCTCAGAAGGAGAGAACAGAAATTGGAGGGGAAGAAATTGTCAATTAAATAAGTAGGGAGACCGGGCTGGGTGGCTCAGCCTGTAATCCCAGCACTTTGGGAGGCCAAGGTGAGTGGATTGCTTGACCCCGCGGGTTCAAGACCCGCCTGGGCAACTTGGGGAGACCTCATCTCTACAATAAATAAAAAATTAGCTGAGTGTGGTAGCACGTGCCTGTAGTTCCAGATACTTGGAAGGCTGAGGCGAAGGATTGTTGGAGCCCAGCAGGTCGAGGCAGTGGTGGCTGGGAGCGGCCACTGCACTCCAGTCTGGGTGACAGAGTGAGACTCCAACTCAAAAAAAAAAAAAAAAAGTAGAGAAAGTGTCCCAATCTAGAGAAAGTGTCTAGATTACACATGCAATCTAGAAACAGTACCAGCTTAATAAATGACAAAAGAACCATACTTAGTGAATTGCATTTTTAGAAACTAAGGATAAATAGAAAATCCTGAAAAGTTTTGGGGTTTTTTTTTTGGTCCTCTTTTTTTATTCAGTACTATACTAATGAGGACCTGAAAGTTTTTATAGAAGAAACAAGTCACATCCAAAACATTAGGACTCAGAATAATACCAAACTTCCAGATTGCAACTCTGGGAGCTAGATGACAGTGGAGCATCACCTTCAAAATTCTGGAGGGAAAAATGCTTACCAACTTCACTTCTATATTTAATTAAATATGTAGGTTTAAAAAATTGTATGTCAGTAGTATGCATTGGATTAAGATGGACATTTCCGTCATTCAAGATCTCAAAAAATTAACCTCTTATATACCTTTTATTAGGAATCACTGGGCTACATGCTCCATCTGAACCAGGAAGTAAACCATAAAAGAGACAAACAATCTGGGAAACATGCTCCAATATAGGAGAGAGAGGAGGGAATTCCAGAGATGAAGGAGAAGAGACATCCCTGACAAGAAGTCAGCGATTTAGCAGCCTAGAGAGCAAATAATCCAGACGGGAGTAGGAGCAACCCCTGAGGAATGTCTCCAAGACTGAATGAAACTAATACATTACCTGAAGTGTTTGAACTGATTAGGAGGAGATTTACAGCTCTGTTGGGGAGTTTGAGGATGAATTAATGAAAAATACATAACAAATACTAACCTGGAAAAAAAAAAGGGAACGAGCATAAGAAGAGGAAGCAGTAATTGTTAGTTTTGGCTTCCAGGGAAACCAAAACTTACATAAGAAAGGAGATTTAATTACACCATTCCATATGATTCAACTATATATAGTATTTACTTAGTAATAGCACTGTTAGTGCTGAAATTGATTTGAATAAAAGTGGTAAGTTATATTGGAAGGATTGGAGGAGGAAGGGACATGTGTTGCGGGGGGTGGGGCAGGCATGGAGAGGTTTTTTTTGTTTGTAAACCTGTGGCATTATTTGACTTAAAATCATGTACATGTATTAAATATAGCTTTTTTCTTTTTTGAGTCGGAGTCTCACTCTGTCACCCAGGCTGGAGTGCAGTGGCATGCTCACGGCCACTGCAGCTCGACCTACTGGGCTCAGGTGATCCTTCCACCTCATCCTTCCAAGTGGCTGGAACTACAGGTATACGCCATCATACCTGGCTAATTTTTCTTGATTTATTGTAGAGATAAGGTCTCGCCAACTTGCCCAGGCTGTTCTCGAACCTGTGGTCTCAGGCAAACCTTTCACCTCAGCCTCCCAAAGTGCTGGGATTATAGGCGTAAACCACCGTGCTTGGCCTGTAACTTTAATTTTTTTTATTGGCCAGGCTCGGTGGCTGAGCCTGTAGTCCCAGCACTTTGGGAGGCCGAGGTGAAAGGATTGCCTGAGCCCACGAGTTTGAGACCAGCCAGGGCAACTGGGTGAGACCTCATCTCTGCAATAAATAAAAAAATTAGCCGGGCTGGAAGGATCGCCAGAACCCAGCAGGTCGAGGCTGCAGTGGCTGTGAGCGTGCTACTGGACTCCAGCCTTGGTGACAGAGTGAGACTCCAACTCAAAAGAAAAATAAAATGCATACACATACTAACATAGCTAAAAGCATATGAATAAACACCCATATGCCTACTGCACAGGCCAAAAAACAGAACATAATCATGTCCCCACAACCTCTCACGTACCCCTCCCTGATTGAATTCCCTCTTTCCCTTCCTCCCTCAGACAACCACTACCTGAATTTTATATATTAGTTATAAGTAATAACTATATATTAGTTTTTCCTTTCTTTTTTTTTTTTTTTTTGAGTTGGAGTCTCACTCTGTTG
>CAUYQG010159999.1:0-14227 GCA_963574415.1 Tarsius wallacei | reverse complement strand
CTGCCAGGTTTCTTTCTTTCTTTCCTTCCAGGTTTCTTTCTGTGTTTCTCTTTCTGTGCTGCCTTCCGTCCTGCCTGGCCTGCCGGCCTCTTTCGTTCTCTTTCTTTCTTTCCCTTCCTTGTTCTTTTCGTTCGTTCCTTTTTTCTTTTCCTTTTTTTGAGTTGTGGTCTCACTCTGTCACCCAGGCTGGAGTACAGTAGCATGATCACAGCTCACCACAGCTTTGACCTCCTGGATTCAGGAGATCCTTCCACCTCAGCCTCCCGAGAAGCTGGGACTACCATGTGGGCTACCACACTCAGCTAGTTTTTTGATTTTTGGTAGAGATGAGGTCTTTCTCTGTTGCCCAGACCGGTCTCAAATTCTTGGGCTCAAGCAATCCTCTCGCCTCAGCCTCCCAAAGTGTTGGGATTACAGGCGTGAGCTACCATGCCTGGCAGAAAATTTTCTTTTTAAACCTGTAAACCCTGTGAAAAACATGAACACGTTGCAATGATCGGGTCGTATCTTGTGGAAACAGTCAGATTAAGGATGTGTGAGATAGTATTGCAAAATCTGATGACAGAGAGTTAGACATTGGTAAGACGGCAATTGTCCCTTGGAGGTTGCGCTCCAAGACTCCCCTACCGCAGATACCAACCCCCACTGATGCACAAGCCTCTTACATAAAATGATGTAATATTTGCATACAACCTGTATGTGTCTTCCTGTACTCTTTACATCGCCTCTAGGTTACTTACAATACCTAATGCCACATAAATGCTATGCAAATAGTTGTTATACTGTACTGTTCAGGGAATAATAAAAAGTAGAAAGACTCTGTACCTATTCAGTAGAGGTGCTTTTTTCTTTCTGAGTGTTTTTGATCTAGTTGGTTGACTCTAGTGATTCGGAACCCACAGATAGGGAGGACTGGCTGAGTTTGCACAAAGGAGAAGCTCAACAAAGAAAAATCTTACCCTGTGTGAGTGTGAATATATAGAGGGTGCCAACAGATGTATTACACATTTTTTTTTGAGTTGGAGTCACTCCGTTGCCCAGGCTGGAGTGCAGTGGCATGTTCACGGCCCCCACCCCAGCATCGACCTGCTGGGCTCCGGTGATCCTTCTGCCTCAGCCTTCCACGTAGCTGGAACTACAGACGCACACTACCATGCCTGGCTAATTTTTTTATTTATTGTAGAGAGAAGGTCTCACCAGGTTGCCTGGGCTGGTCTCAAATCTACAGGCTCAGGCAATTCACTTACCTTGGCCTCCCAAAGTGCTGGGATTATAGGCTGAGCCACCAATCCCAGCCTGATCCACTTTTCTTAATCTTCATTTTCAATGCATGCTTCTGTTGAGCTAGGACTTCTAATTCCTATTCTACTTGTCCTTCCTTTCCAACATCTCAGTTTAAATTGCCCTTGGAAACCCATCTGCGGCCTTCCCTCCTGTCTCTGGAGCTTTAAAAAGGGGGCCACATCCTGGGGGTGCCAAAAAAAAGTATACACATTTTAAGTGATGTTATCTATGTATTACTTTTAGCTTTCCATCATCAGAAGTGTCTGAACACTGATGGTAACCACTTTGAGCACCTCTTGTAATTGTAGACGGTCAAGCATAACTTGTATTCATCTTTTGTTATTGGTATATATTGGGTATTATGATTTTAATATGGTTTTTCCTTTCTTAAAATGTGTAATACAAGGTCAATGCACGTGACCACAGGAGTGAATCTTACAGATAGAAGATTGAGTGAAAGAAGCCAGATGCAAAAAAAATTACAGTTGGTGATTTATTTAAATAAAAATGTAAGAATAGGCCAAAATAATCTACAGTGACAAAAGTCAGAATAACAGTTAGTGGCCTTTGTGTGTGCATGGAGGGAGACCTCTGGGTTCTAACAAGCTCTACTTAATTCACGTGGTGGTTAACCGGGTCTGATTATGTGGTAAAAATGCTCTGAGCTGTCTATAGTTTGTGCACTTTTCTGTCTGCATGGTATGTGTCAATACAATATTTACTTTTAAAAAAGCTCTATTAAAATGTATGAAGCAAGTCAAAGCATGATGACAAGAGCCTCAAAGTGTGAATGACAAAGACGCTCTAGATCAATAATAAAAGATCTTATTTTTGTTTGTATGGCCTAGTGCATGGCAAAGCAATGAACTAGAGACTGGGACCCTTCCCTATCTGGTCCCATCTTTTACCTCTCAGAACTGGAAGTGACTTCTTATACATTTGTACACAGAGAGGTTCACCTATCCATAGTGAATGGTATTGAGCATCTCTGCTGTGGGCCAGGCTCCAGATTGAAGTAGCCAGTTTCTGGATTATTCAGAGATGGACCAACTGGTTGTCAGGCCAGTCAGACCTTTCACTATCTCCCTTCTCCCTCTGCTGACAAACTGTCAACCCTCTGAAGTTTCTTCTGGTTGCAGCAGCCTATGGAATTCATGGGGGGGAGGTGTCAAAAAAACCTAGAATTATCTTTTGGAGGGTGGGCCTCTCGTAGTCCAAGCTTCCCCCACTAGGTGAGCGTTCTCAGAGCCCATCGGCATCCATGTATCAGCTAACGTTGTCGTGAGAGGCTGTGTTCGGCTTCCAAGAAATTTTCTGGAGATTCTTTTGACACGTTTTGCCATTTCATGGTGGGTGATTTTCGATTACCCCTGCCCACGCCGCACTGAGTATTCAGCAGTTTTGGACCCAAAATGGCATGACCTCCATGCCCCACCCTCTATATTCACCAAATCTTGCCTCCTTTTTTTGTTTCCCCGGATGAGAAAAGGTTTCAAAGGGAAAAATTTTGCTGATGTGGAAGGGGTGGAACAAAACCAGCAGAAACATTGAAAGGCATCAAAATCGACAAGTTCAAACACTGTTTTGCGCAGTGAAAGAAGCGTCTCGATAGGTGTATTGCATCAAACGGAGAGTACTTTGAAGGTGACTGAAGTTTAAACATGTAAGAATGATACACAATTTTACATAAATAAATTCCTTTTCAGGAGGCCCCCCTCGTACATGGAACAGTCTATTGTTTACACTGAGCAGTCCATGGTTTACGCTGAGGCAAGTGTTAGTGTCCAATATGACTAATTCAAAGCTTCTAGAGGGGTGGTTCTGTAGCCAAATCTGGGAATCCTATGGACAGAGGCTTTGCCAATTCTCCCGAGTTCTTGTACCTAGCACAGGCCCACCATTGAGGTGACACTCAGCAAAAAATTGAAGGTGTGGAGAATGAGAGAGCATCGTTGCCAAAGCTAGCAGAAGGCATTTATCTGCTTTTGTTCCACTGTAGTGTTTTCCTCACTCAAGGGGAGCGCATTTCTGGATTATTATAACTCAAAAAATAATGACCTGTAATGACAGTGATCTTCCTCATCAAAGTTTAGATGTAGATTTTGGCTGCCTGATACCCAATCTCATCAACTTGAGAAAAATCTCTCTGCTACGTAGCTGTCCCGTTATCACTAGCTGGGGAATATTCTGCAAATTAAACCATTTCTCCCCTAAAATGTAAACTTCCTATATCAGAGACTGATCAGTAATAGAGAACACTGGTATTTGCCCATTTCCCCAAGCCGGGTTCCTAGAAAGGAATGGTCCTGCTTCTCTTTTGAGTGACCTGGGATCTTTATCAAGTGAGCCCATGGAGGGGACAGAGACAGGTGTACTTTTGCTCTGAAGAAGAAAGGGGCGTCTAGAATCAAATCTTTAAATGTCCTGTTTTCTTTTTTTTTTTCTTAATCATCAAGATTCTCTTCCTGGGAACACTGGAGACTCGAATCTGATGACCTTATTTCCTTTGAATTCTTTGATGTTTTGTTTTCTCTGCCTGAAGTATTTTACTCCGGTGCTAGTCAAATACTAGCGGAGAAGAACACACCACTGAATGGTTGTCCCTCGCCAGCCCTGTGGACATGGTGGTGGCAGGAACAATTCTTGGCTTTGCCCTGAGATATTGGAGCTCACTGGGAGAAGCTAAAAGGCTGGCTGCCCGAAGGCGCCTTTTTGTTTTCCTGGACGTATAGGCAGGATGATAGGGTCGGATTAGTCGGCTTATGAATTATTCAGCGCTGGATTAGCCAGCTGATGGATTATTCAGGTCTCTGTTCCTTTTCCATTTCTCTTACCCTGCCAGACTCCTGTTCATTCCCTTCCAACCTGGCTGTCCTCAAGGGTGTAGAAAGAAGCAGGGAAGGAAGATATGGTGGCCAGCGGTTCATAGTCATGCCCAGAGGAGGGGAATTGGTCTGCTAAAGTGTGTCCAGCCCTGCAGGGGGTGGGAGAGAGGAAACAGGATGTCGCAGGAACTCAGCCACTGGGTCTCAAGGCAAGCAAATCAAGAAGACCGGTCTGGAGAGCAGACCAAGAAACTGAATTGACACCCAGATGGGAACCGTGAATAAAGCTAGTGTTACGTGAAAAGTGCAGGACTTTGGGACCTGGGTACCCATCCCGGGTGCACTCTTCAGCAAGATTAACTTGAGGTTCTATATCGGGCTTCTGAGTCTAGGAATCTTTGGATTGCCTATTAATTTTGTTTACATTAAATGGTGTTGAGTGCCTACTATATGTTAGCAGCCTTATGTGCTGTATTAGGATTGCTTTTTACTGCATGTTACAAGTCGAAGAATGGTTATATATAACAGATAGTGTGGAGGTAGAGATTCCAGTGTAGACACAGTGCTCTAGAGATGCCATGGAAGATCCATGAGTGTCCAGTTTTTGTTGTATAGCTTTCCTCGGCGTGTTTGTGATGTGTTTATTATATGATTAAGCATGGCGGCTGAAGCTCAAAATAATATGTCCTTGAAGGTGGGGTAAGGGGACGGCAAAGACCTTTCCACTCCCATTGTTCTTCTTTCATTGACATTTCCCACAAACCAGACACAGGACTTCTCTTATGTCTCATTGGCCAGGACTGTACCACCTGTGTCTAGACCAACGACTTAGAGAGGGTAAAGGAAGTATCATTGTTTGCTTAGACCAATCAAAGTCATTGCCCACATCTGGGGTCATGTTCTACATGAATAAAAGAGGAAATCTTCTATCAGACTGAAAACTGGGTAGGTAACCAATGGTATCCGCCATTTATTGATTTGCTCGGGGTCTGAGTGGGCTAAGTCTGCTGAAAGAAGACTCTGAAAGGTCTGCAAAAGTCAGGAAGATGAGGATGAGTACTTATCTGTCACTGGTAGCCCAATGAGCAAAGTCTGGCTGACCAGGGTTCTACAGTTTAGTTCCAGCTATGTGGCTTATTTTTATTACTATTAAATCTTTAACTCTTGGTGACCTTGTTGTCTCATTTGCAGAAAGAACAAAGCCCATGACACTGGAGGGTCATCAATTAATAAATGAATAATTAAATCAGTCAACTAATAAAATGATATTTTCATAAGTGCTTGAGATCTAATCTCTAATTTCTAAATTATTGGTGAAGATTGATGGACATTTATAAATGGGGAGCAATTTATTGACACTAATGGCCTCTTTGACTTTAAGTGTACTAAAGATCATGGAAGGGGCATTTTATAAAATATATATATGAATATATTTTGTTTGTTTTTGTTTTGACTTGGAGTCTCACTCTGTCATCCAGACTGGAGTGCAGTGCCACCCCAGTGTCGACCTGCTGGGCTCCGAGGATTCTTCCACCTCAGCCTTCCAAGTAGCTGGAACTATAGGTATGCGCTACCACACCCAAGCTAATTTTTTTTTTATTGTAGAGATGAGGTCTTGTCAGCAATCCACTCGACTCGGCCTCCCAAAGTGCTGGGATGACAGATTGAGCCACCGAGCCCGGCCATATATATGTATTTTAATGTATTCATATGAGCTGAGGCTGAGGATCAAAATATAGTCTGCTTCTTTAAGTTGCAACATAATTCAGAACTTATAATGCTTAATCTTAAGTGATCTTTAAAAATAAAGATAAGTTTTTAAAAATGTGTGCATCAAAAGATGTTATCAACAGAGTAAAAGGGCAACTCACAGAGTGGAAGCAAATATTTGCAAATCACGTATCTGATAAGGAATTTATTTCAGACTCTACACAGAGCTCTTAAAACTGAACAACAAAAAACCCCCAAACAACCTGATTCAGAAATGGGCAAAGACTTGAACAGTTATTTCTCCAAAGAAAATATACTAATGGCCAATAAGCACAAGAAGTCAATAGCACTAATCATTAGGGAAATGCATATTGCAATTACCGGATACCACTTCACACCCATTGGGATGGTTACTATAAAAACAACAGACAGATGAGAAAACAACAACTGTTGGTAAGAATGTGGAGCAACTGGAATCCTCATGTACTGCTGGTAAGAATGTAAAATGGTATGCCCTCTGTGGAAAAGGGTATGATGGCTTATCAAAAAATTAAAACTATAATTACCACATGATCCAACAGTTCCACTTCTGAATATATACCCCCAAATAAATGAAAGCAAGATCCCAAAGAGGTATCTTTACACCCATGTTTACAGCAGCATTATTCACAGTAGTTAAAATGTGAAAGTAATCAAGCGTCCGTTGACAGATGAATGGATAAGCAAAGTGTGGTATAGATATAACAGGGAATATTATTTCGACTTAGAAAGGAAGGAAATTCTGACGCATGAGACAATGTGGCTGTCCCTCAATGACATTTTGTTAGGTAACATAAACCTGGCACAGAAGACGAGTAGTAGACGATTCCTCTGACAGAAGGAATTCAGAATAGTCAACATCAGAGACGGCCAGTTTAATGACGGTTGCCAGAGAAGCAGGAGAGGTGGAAATGGGGCATTATTATTTAATGGGTAGAGCGTTTCTGTTTTATAAGATGAGAAGAATTATTGAGATGAATGGTGGTGATGATTGAACAACATGAATACATTTAATAGCATTGAACTGTACACATAAAAATGGTAACGATGGTAATTTCGTTGTGTATATTTTAACACAATACAAAATGAGAAGAGAACGAGTTTAAGTGGCCAACTTAAATATGGATGCCTTAAGATTGTTACTGGTAGTTTCGACTTGGCCAAACTGTCTGTACATGGAGTGTTCGTGTGGCTTTACTGCTGTTACTTCCAGTTCCAGCATTTTAACTGACGTCTGTCTTCTCTCTCTAAGTCAGCCAGCTGCTGTTCTTGTGTTGCTCCTCTAGTTTATTGTAACTCTCTGTGCCAAGTTGCTTAGTTTTGAAAGTTGGGGTGATTCTTGGTGAGTCCCCTTTCACCAAATTCAATCAGGCGTTAACACTTACCAGTTCTACCTTTAGCACAGTTCTCATCCTTGTCCATTTTGATTTGTCTTTCAGGCTAGCAGACGACACAGCAAAATGTTGGTGGGAGTGATTATTCCTAGAAGATTTTTCTTGTCTTTGGAGGGCTTTTCTGAAATTTCCAAGTTTTTTTTTTTTTTTTTACAATTAATTATCACCAGAAAGATGAATATTCAAATGCAATAAAAGCTGTTAGTTAAATCGAGTATTCTCAATGCCCTTTACGTATCTAATTCATATACGTGAATTATTTCTTAATTTATGATGCATGTGTCTATCTGTCAGAATGTAATCTTCTGGAGGGCATAACCCAGGTCCTTAGAATATTCCACAAAACCAAGACATTCTGCAAATGTTCACAGACTTAAGTTTAGTTGATGTTTCTGGAGGAAGTAGGAACCACACAAAATTTTGTTTGTCATGAGACCGTTCAAAAGGTTAAAACATAGGTAAGACAAATCCTCAAAATGCCAGTCCTCAAAAATCCACAAAATTTCAAGCGATAGAAAATAAGACAAAATGAGAGAAAGTGAGAGAGAGGAGAGAGGGAGATTGATAGAGAGAGATGTCACAACTCCCAGCTTTCTTTGAAAGTTACCATTAAGTCCGTCATAATTTCAACAATTTACTTCATTCTCTGAAACTTTCTCCAACTTTTAATTTAAATCCTTCTTGTACATTGTTCTGCTAACTTTTACTCCAACTTTTTGACATTAAGTTGAATCATATCATTATGAGTCTGAGTAGAAAGTTTCAGAGCAGTTGGGCGTTGGAATATTACAACATTCAGAGTAATTTATTCCAGGCCACTAGTATATACTGTACATCTATTTAGCCTCAAATTTTGACAAAGTCTATGACAACAGCTGAGGAAAAGTGGTTCCCAGGGAAGGAGGAAAAGAAATTTCATTCTCGCTGGCTAGACTGGATGGCATTTTGATTTCCTACCAAAGTCCCCAAATATTGGCAAGTAATGATTTTGGTGTAAATTATACACTTCGGCAAGAACAGAAGTTATGGAGCATTTTATATGAAGTAATAATATTAAGTAATTTGACTGAACTAATGACTGCTTAATCTGACATCTGATGAGATAAGCAACACTAAATATGACACACTCACCCTTTTTGGACTTAAATTCTGGGGCAGCCCAAGTTGTCATTTTTGCTGATCTTTGTGGATCTTTGAGGGGCTTTAATAACAACCTCAAGACTTTCAACCTTCAGTTTAAAGATTGTGTGGTCAATTCCAGATAGATAGATCACGTTTTCCTTATTCTTATTAATCTACCATAATTAGATCTGATTTTTAAAGTAAAAGTTCATTTCTTGTTGAATTTTTATTGACACATCACCATGCTTGTTATAAGTTACGTTCAGGGTTTCACATCTTGATAGGTAGTTATACCTCTCTCCTATCCTTGGTTTCTCTCTCCCCTTCTTGACTCTTTTTATACGAGAATTGCCCCATTAGACGAGTGGCTTTGAATAACAATGCTTAGATATTTCAGTGGGAATGTAGCAACATGGCTCTTTAAAAAAAAAAGTGCTGGTGTAATCACTCAGTACAAAAAACCCCCCCAAAGGGGGTGGGGGTAAGGTTAAACAACAAAAAAAGACATGACAAAGAGAAATTGATTACATTCTTTTAACATTTTAAACATTCAAACTACCTGTTTTCAAAGAATCACAGAACAATTAAATGTGACCTGGCAGTGCGCAGATTTGATTAGGCAGACTGGGAGACCCAGGGAGCGCAAGCCTCGCTAACGAGTTTCTCTATTACTCTAAGTCTCTTGATATTTTGGTGAGCTCATGATATAGTGATATACATGGGATATTCTTGTTTTGGATTCAAATGAATTTCCAGTCTGTGAAACCAGGTTTCCTCCTTCCAAGGCAATAAAAACAGTCACAGTCAAATCAGTTGGTTCTTACAACCTTTGAACAATTGTAAGAGCAATTACACAATTCTGCAAAATGGAAGAGAATGAAAGAGAGAATCTCTGGAGCCTATTTCCAAATCTTCTCTCTCCCTTTCTATACTACACAAATGTGCATGCACACAAATACTTATTTGTTTTGCTTATCCGTTTTAATAACAACAACTAACCCTTACATAGTTCTTACCAAGTGCCAGACACTGTTTTATCCCTTCTACATATTATTGGCTAATTTAATCTTTGCAACAATCTATTGAGGCAAACGCTATTATGCTTCCACTTTTCAGAAAAGGAAACTGAGGCCATGTTAAATTACATCCTCAAGATCACATGGCTAGTAAGTAGCAGGTGGAATTCCAGGCATCTATACGAGAATCCATGCTCTTAAATGCTGTGTATCTCTCTCTCTCTCTTTAGATTATAGGCAGGGACTTTCTTACTCTGCTACAGAGTAGAAATGACGCTGGTTTCAGAGGCACACGGGTTTGGCTTATAATGACTTCATAAATCGCCTTCGCCAAGTTACCAGCAAACGTATAAACAGTGGAGTGTTAGAAATTGACTCTCAAAAAAAGTCCTAATTTATATTTTCTGCCAATGTCCATGGTATAAATACCCCTGGCATGACTAATTTCAAGTTGCCAATGGTTTAGCAACTGGGTTTTCAAAATTCCTGAAATTTCAATCACCAATTGAATGAGTGAGATGGCCTCAGCACATCACTGATGGAAGGTGGGCAACTTGTCAGTTTTGGTCAAACTCCTGGGTCACCAACATCTAAACTAGTGATTGGCATGTGGGGCCTGCATGCTTATGATTCTTAAATGAATGAGTGAGAACGTCCCAGCTGCTTATATGCTCAGTTTCCTGTTTTAGCAAAATATTCATACTTGTCGTGTCAGGTAGGTTGTTGAATGTATTAAATGTGAGCTGGAAAAGTGTCTGCAAAATGCCTAGCAGAATGCCTGGCACTTAGTGGCGCATACAGGTTCATTTTTATTCTTTTAGATTCTCTCTCTCTCTTTTTTTTTTTTGAGTTGGAGTCTCACTCTGTCGCCCAGACTGGAGTGCAGTGGCCGCTCCCGGCCACCGCAGCCTCGACCTGCTGGGCTCCGGCGATCCTTCCGCCTCAGCCTTCCGAGTCGCCGGAACTACAGGCGCGCGCTACCACGCCCGGGTAATTTTGTTGATTTATTGTAGAGATGGGGTTTCGCCTGCCCAGGCGGGTCTCGAACCCGCGGGCTCAGGCAATCCACTCACCTCAGCCTCCCAAGGCGCGGGATGACAGGCTGAGCCACCGAGCCCGGCTTCTCTTATTTTTAAAGTGTCTTTCTGTCTAGCAGGTATGCAGTAAATGAATGCATAAATAAGCAAGTGAATGAATGAAATCAGTAAGGAGCATTGGTTTCAAACAAACATGCTTGCCAGAAGTTGTGTTATCTTCATGGATAATTAAATATCTCTCTTACCGTGCGATGATCTTATCTCCCCTTCTTGTCTCGACTTATATGAGAGTTGTTCCCATCAGTGAGTAGGCAGGGGCAATTTTAGTCTTTATCAATGTGTAATGGGTAGAAATATGTGGAAGAATTTACGCTTTCGTGACCTTGCCAAATTTTTAAGGGCTGTTTTTCTTGCCTTAGCAGAGGGAGATGAATTAAAATGCCTGCAGAAGCCAAGCTACTCATGGAAATGATTGGAACGTACTCAATGTGAAGACAGTAGGGAGTGACTGGTGAACTGGAGACCACACGCCCAGCATGTGGACACACACATTTACACATGTTTATACCTCGGTATAAGTCAAACAAAACAGGTCTTGTGTTGGGTTTGAGTCTCATGGGTCCACAGCATTTGACCTGACCTTTGCTTTTGTGATGGTAAGAGGCATGGACTCCGGGCCAATGCTGATTTGACTGGACTCTAGCAGTGGTCAGGGACAAGTGTGGGCATACATACGAAGAAATTTTGATCACAGAGCAAGGGAGTCCAGGGCCACCTTACTTGCCATTTTTTCTTCTGCATATAGGACAGGTGAAAAAAAAAAACCCATGTTATTACTGGAGTCCCCCCATGACATAACTGGTTTCAGCCTTGACTGCCTCTTGAAATCACCTGGAGAACTTAGCAAGAGTGACTCCGAAATTCCAGGCGTAAACACTTCGATGTGACTGACCAGGGATATGGTCCTAAGAAACAAGGTGCTAAAAGATGCAATGAGGAAAAAAATTATATGATTTTCAGGAACATTGTGTGAATTACTTTTATGTAGCTTTGTAGCTTGCTATTTTCTTTAACAAATGAATACACAAAAGCTATTTCCACTGGACTTCAAATATTCAAAAAAAGAGGCCATGAAAAAATATCCACATCTTTAGTCCTTAAGCACTGCATTTTATTCAAGCTGTTCTCTGTTTAAAAAAGTGAATTCTGCCTTCATGGGACACGCAGAAGGATATGCGAGAGCTACTTAAAGACGTGAATATCCCATGAGCCATCTCTGTCTGCTTGAATTCTGCCTTGCCCTCTCCGCGAACTCCCACCCAGAAAAAGCCGAAATGTCTCCATTTGCCATGCGACTGCTTACCTATTTAGGTTAGGGTACCAGAGCTGATGAGAAATTCTTTGGGAAGCCAAGCACAAGTTTTTGCTTTCGACTATTTATAGCAATCAGCTGGCTCTTCCAGTCCCTCATTAGATCAATCATGGCCATTGTCTTACAGTTGAGTGGGAAATCGTTACAGGTGGAAGAAGGCACGGCGCCTCTAATCCAGCAGAGCCCCCCTAACAGGGAAGCTGCAAGGAATTACAATCACACAGGGGCCTTGTCGGGGAGAGAGGCTGCTTCCAAGACAGGGCTTGTGAGAACTCTCTGGATTCTGGGTTGTGCATAAAATAAAACATGGAGACGACAGCAAACCTGCATCTATATGGGCGAAGGCCACCCTTCCTCTGAGGCACATTCAAAGTCTGGTGTTGGACTTTCAGCTTTGGCTGCAAATGCCACCTGGTGCGGACACACTTGCATTTGGCGGGGCTTATCTTTTTTACAGACCATTTGTCTGGGAATGTGTTTTACAGGTGGCTCTGCTGTTGGGTCCAAAGCCCGGGCTTATGGGGCAGAGTACAGTCGCCCATCTTTGCGGCCGAATCAAGTGTCATGCGTTATGAGCTGCGGCCGGCCAACAATTTGGGAGTTTTTTTTCCCCTCTCTTTGCTTTTTCCCTGGCTTGTTGAGCGATGACAGTCAAAAGCCAGCTGAACCCATCCAGGGGGGAAGACGAGAGAGGAATTGCTGGAATCCAGATCTCTGCTGGGGCCCGTGCTCGGGCTCTGGGGTGACCCCCAGAGCAGGTGGGACTTATTTGGCGCCCTTCTCCTTACAACCTGCCTCCGAAATCAGTTTATTGGAAGGAGTTAACGAAAGTGCTAGATATTTTTTACCCACTGGCAGAGGGAAAACTAGTGCACACGTCTGAATAAATAACTGAAAATGGCTTCTCACTGTTCAGGAAGTACAATCAATTTGAAATTAGGATTATGGAAACATCTGCGAAAATTCAAGTGTCATCTCAATTTGGGCTCATTCAGATCCTGTATTTTTCAACTTCCCAAGCAGTGCATTTAAAATCTAATCCTAATTAACACACATAGTTTAATTATAGCCAACAAAATATTCTACAAAAATTGTGTGTGCTGGTTGGGGGGATGGGTGGGGAGGGGAGAGGCGAGGGGGAACCAGACAAATGTTCCCTGATTGTAAAAATTCTTGTTTGGTTAATAATATAAATCCTCAAGATTTTAAACACACATTGAAGTTTGCTTATGATGAATCAAAGTAACATAAAAAGGCATGGAGCCTGCATTCTGCTCTGGACCTGCTTGTGTCTTTCTTCTTTCTTGTTAACCTGCAAAGAACAAAGACCTTGTGGATTTGGCTGGGTTCCTCACTTTTGTGAAGACCTTTGTTGCTCTGTTTATTTTCTTTCTCTGATCAGAAGATAAACCTTTATGGTTGTGTGTGAGTACAAATAAAGAAATAAATCTACTTGCATAAAGCGAACTTTATGGTCTGTTGTTTTAGTGATGAGAAACACCTCCAAGGATTTGAAGGTTTAACTGAGAGGCGCACCAACATGTTTGGATACTTTATTGGAACCTCGTCCCAGTCAACCAAAACACAGCAATCAACCATCTTGCAGATTTATCGAAGCTTTCCCCTCCCAAACCTGGCATAAGTGGAATGTGCAAAGGGAACATAAATTTAAAGAAAACCAAGCAAAAATCAAGCAAATGAGGAAAAAATCAGAACCTTGAAAATCATTTTAACTAAAATAGACTCTGGGAGAGAGCTAAAAATTCAAGTTGACTTAGTCTTGGTCATTTTCTAACATTATCTTGGTCAATAATAAACCTAAGGGAAAAAGTAAAGCTTTCTCACTCTCTTATTGAAGCCCTTGGTTCCTTTGTCACAAGTTAAAATACAGAGGACTGACTTCTACTCTAGATTCTGTTTGCAAAATTTCATTGTATCATTATTGTTGAAAAATGTTCAAAATTTGGGCATCATTCTGAATGTTTTACTGTGGTGTTTGCTGTAATGAAGCTTGACCCCCTGGTAGTTAAACTAATCTAGATTTCTGAAGATAAGGAGGTGATATTTCTTCTGAGATTACTACTCCTGCAATTTCTCACCTATAAGCTCAGGGTTAAAAGCGATTTCATTTTTTCTTTTTTTTTTTTTTTTTGAGTCGGGGTCTCACTCTGTCGCCCAGACTGGAGTGCAGTGGCTGCTCCCGGCCACCGCAGCCTTGACCTGCTGGGCTCCGGCGATCCTTCTGCCTCAGCCTTCCAAGTAGCTGGAACTACAGGCACGGGCTACCACGCCCGGCTAATTTTTTGATTTTATTGTAGAGATGAGGTCTCGCTTGCCCAGGCGGGTCTCGAACCCGCGGGCTCAGGCAATCCACTCACCTCAGTCTCCCAAAGGCGCGGGATGACAGGCTGAGCCACCGAGCCCGGCT
>CAUYQG010159996.1:0-42636 GCA_963574415.1 Tarsius wallacei | reverse complement strand
AGATTGGATGACAAAAAGCTTTGGCTGATACATTTGCTCCATGGCAAAGGTGGCTATGGCCAAAGTAAAATAGAAGGAAGACAAAATCCAGATTCAGAACTTGAGGACTGACTGGATACAGCCAGCTCTTTTTTTTTTTTTTTCCTGCTATTTTCGTCCTTTTCCCTAACCACCTGATTCCTATATCTGCCCAAAGCTTCCTAAGGGGCTTGGGCTGGGTATAAAAATGAGATGTAAAGGTTCCGGCTGTGGTTTTCAACATTGGATGCACATTTGTATCACATGGAAAGCTTCAAAAAATACTGATGTCTGAAGACCACACCAAATGATTGTGATGCAATTCACCTCAGGTATGACCCAAGCTTTTGAATTTTCTAATGCTCTCTTGATTCTATTGTGCATCTGGGGTTGAAGTACTACTGCCTTAGTTTTTGTATCTCACTGATTTTTTTGTGTGTGTGTGTTGGAGTCTCACCCTGTCACCCAGACTGGAGTGCAGTGGCCGCTCCCGGCCACCACAGCCTCAACCTGCTGGCTCCAGTGACCCTTCTGCCTCAGCCTTCCAAGTAGCCAGAACTACAGGCACGTGCTGCCATGCCTGGCTAATTTTTGATTTGTTGTAGAGATGAGGTCTCGCCAAGTTGCCTGGGTGGGTCTTGAACCTGCGGGCTCAGGCAATCCACTCACCTCAGCCTCCCAAGGTGCGGGATTACAGGCTGAGCCACTGAGCCCGGCTATCTCACTGATTTAATGGGAAGCCAGGATTAAAGCTTGTGCTGGGGATAAGGGAAGTTTCACTGTTATTTTCTTGTTTTGATATTCATGTTTGTTACTTGGGAATCCTGGATTAGAACATTTGTATAAAGATTAGAAAAGGTCTGGGGAAGATAGCCTTTCTAATCTCTGAGCTTTTTGTTTCTACAGTTTTGCTGTGAGGAAAATGTTGACATGTATTTATGGCATAAACACATAAATAAAAATACTTTATGTTTCCAAGATGAATGAAATAGACAGCTGATGTCTCCCTTTTTGCTGCAAGGATGACTAAGAGCATTAATCTATTGAAAATTGTTGCTGAGTTCAAGAGGAGGCAAGAGGTCAGTCTGTGGATAAAATGGGGTTGCCAGATTCAGCAAATAAAAACACGGAACACATTTCAATTTGAATCTGAGATAAACAAGGGATACCGTTTTAGTATAAGTATGCACCATGCGTGATTTGGAACACACAAACACTAAAACATTATTTGTTTATCTTAAAGTATAACTGGATGCCCTGCATTGTTTTTCTGGCAACCCTAGGGTGAAACTACTCAGTGAGGCTGAGAGAAGGACCTGAAGCAAGTTAGGGTGAGCTGCTCTAGGAATCAAAAGTCATATTTTGACTATAATCATAGATAGGTTTCCATTGGCTTAGATTCTCAGGATTAGTCTGGCTTCGAAAGAAAGAACTGAAAACTAAGTAGCCCACAAAGCTGTTTTAATAATACAATCTCTTACATTGATATAACACATATGCTTTTCCAAAGTGCTTTCACAATGCGTTCTCTCACTTTATCCTCCAAGCCACCAGAAGGTTAGTTCACATTAGCCACAGTCTGAGAGTGGAAAAACACCAAGGGCTAGAGAAAAGAAACTGATCTGAAGTCCCCAAATGGTCTAGTATTAAATCAAGATCTAAGATCTATATTTTCCTATTTCTTGCCCATAGCGTTTCTAGAGGTGGAGTTAACCTTTAATATGGAGGTGTCAAGGTGTTCAGACTCTGTGTGTGTGTGTGTGTGTGTGTGTGTATAGACTCTCAACAATGAGGACAAGTGGTTGTGAATACAGTAACTATCCTAGTAAGGGAGGAAGAGGTTAATCTACTTAATATGTGTCCAAACCTGTGGGTTAACCCAGGCCACCCTTTCTATTCTCACTTGGTAACTAAAACCAAATGGAAACCAACCTTGGAACCATAGGTCTGTTGAAACCAGTTCTTCGGTCATGCCTACTTTGCCTCTGTTCTTACTTCACCCTGTTACTTCTTCTCTTTGCCTCTTAGGTCTTGCTTTTATCTCCCATATCTGGCTCCATGAAGACAGAGTTCAGGTTTTCAGGTTTTATGCAGGTTATCCTCAAGAAGCAACTTGGCTTGCTCTTCCTCTTTGGTTCTTCCTGTTCCTACCATCCTAACTGAGCTCCAGCCTCCTCTTTAATTATGGCACCATATTCTAAAACTATTCTAAAACTTCTAAAGATTTTAGGAGAAAATGATGTGCTGAAACCCAAATTATCTAAGTGTTAAATAGCTTAGTTGGGTAGGGCATCAGAGTCTCTGAGATGTTGAGTGACAGAGTCAGAACAAAACTCAATGCCCCTGGGCTTTCTAATAATCTGTTGTTATATATACTTCCTTTTATTTTCTGACATTTTTCATTTTGCTTTAAGGGGTAGGGAAGTTTTGGAATGATGTGATGTGGTTAGATTGGTGGAACCATCCTAGTTCCAAGTCTAGTGCTGCACTCCTTGAAGGTAGGGCTGATTCTCCATCGTAGGGCAAAATCCAAACTCCTTAGCCTACTGTTTAAGATTCTCCCCAGGCTGGGTCCTGCCTGCTTTTCTTTTTCTTCTTCTTTTTTAAAAATAAAGATTTGGGTACACTTCAGGATTAGGTATACAAACATTGATTATGCAGGTACCCTTGTTGATGAGGTATGCCCCTCCCTCCCCTAGCAGTTTCCCTCGACTGCCAATCCCACCCGCCCCCCCCGACAGTTTCCCACTACTGCCAATCCCTTTCTTATAGTATTATGATAATTGTTCAAGGTCTGCTTATGAGTGAGAACATATGGTACTCTGTTCTTTGTTTTTGTGATAGATCACTGAGTATGATCAACTCCAAATTTTTATTTCTCATGTGCTTACTCAACCTTCCTGCTGCTCACTAAACTTTCTCATATTTTCCCTCTTCTGAGTCTTTTCCTGTATCTGGAATGGGCTCTTCCCACCATGCTGTCTACACCCCAAGCCATCTCAAGGCCCAGATCAAATGTCACCTTCTCTATGAAACTTTTCTGACACCCCCTAATGTCCTGGGTCATTTTGGTCTGCACTATTCTTTGAAGACGTATTACACACTAGGAATGCTATTTAGAATACTGAGTTCTAATTGGTCATAAGGGTTGCCGGCCATAGTGCTCGCTCATGGTTCCAAAGACCTGCCTTTGTGCCAGATATTTCCCTTTAATTGCCAGAATATAAGGAGGTCTTCAGGGACTGGGGAAGTGACCAGAACAGCAGGGAGCTCAGAGGTGGGAGTACGTTGGGACTGAAGCTATTTGCCACCCAGAATAGGGGTATTTCAAGATTTTAATAGCACAGACATACCAGTGCATACGAGATGGATGCTATTTCTTATTTTCTTAGCTGGCTTTGTATGTGTAGGTTTTAAATAGTCTTAGGACTAAAAATTTATTCTAGAAATCATGTAGTCCAGGGGTTCTTCACCTAGGATCTGCACCGTTAGACTCAAAGGGAGTTGACGGTGTTCCCCAGATTTTTAAAGGTACACATAATGCAGAAAAGCTTAGAAACCCCCGGTCTCTCCATTTGCAGGCCAAGAAACTGTAGCTAAGTGAAGGTGGACATAAGAGTTCTGCATGTGATCCTTTTCAGGGGATATTTTCCACTTGTGGTCTAATTCAGGTTTCCTTATTTAAAGAACCCTTAAGGTGTTCCATGATATCTGCCCATTGACTGCCCACATGTTTTCTTCTGTAGAAGCTCTGGAGGGCTTGCCAGGTTGTTCTGGGGCCCTGGTAGGGTGGGCTTGGGGAGCTGGTGGAGAAAATATCTCTTCCTAAAGCAGTAGAAGTGCTTGTACTGAAGTAACGTTCAGACTTAGCAATCTATTGGGAAAGGAGTTCAGACTCCCAGTGCAAAGAATCTAAAATGGATTGTCAGACCAAGGAGAGGGGTTGAAAGCAGATATTAATAATTTACTGAGCATTTGCCATGAAAGAGATCCTTTGTGTGTATTAGGCTATTTAACCTTAATGCTAATCTTATGAAGTAGGGACTGTCATTCCCCAATTTATAGATGAAGAGCTCAAGGTCAGGAGAGAGGACATATACTTTTCTCAAATTCACACAACTAAGAATTTGAACCAACATAATTGGACTCCAGCATCTTCCAACCGTGGCACCATGCTACTTCTTGATATTGGGGCAATGGAATCAGGAAATGAAAAAGCAAGGAAGGGCAGGTTTAAGTGGGTGGAGTAAGTGGGGGTGGAATTCAGGAAGCTAGGCCAAGTGCTGATGCCCTTGGCCAGGTTTCATGTAGCCTGGTGCTGGGATTTTGGAATTGGAGTCAAGAGTTGACATAAGGAAGGCAGAATGTTTTAAAAGGCTGAAAGCAATGTGCACTATGTTACTTATTTATTCATCTAACTAGACTCTGTCTTGGTACTGGGGACACAAGATCTACCTACCACCTGGTCCTGAAGAAACTTGCAGCTCTTCCCAAAGGAATAGAAAATTGAGAATGTGATAGTTTATCTTTGGAGTTATATTCCCCTTTCTGAACCCTTCTTGTCCCGTGATGTCATCTCTTTTCTCTCCAACAGGGTCCAGTGCCCTCATCCTTTCTTCTCCTCTGTCAAAATTCTGCTTTCTGGAAGGGAAAGGAAATCCTCTCAGACTGAAGTGTGCATAGCACAGTAGCACAGGGGACATAGACCATGACGCTGCCTGGATATTACTTTAGGCATGTTTTGTCGAGCTCTTCCCATTTCATTCCTGTTTCTCCTGAAGGACCATGTAGTCAGTACCACATACGACTAAGCTCCAAACATTCCCGCCTCATCCTCAATCCAAGTCGGGCACCCTCCTCTGGTGCTGGCCTCTTGCTTTGCCTCCTTGCTCTGTTTCTATACTCCCTCTGGGGCTGAGGACATTGACCTCTTTCCTGGCACTGCCTTTCTGCCTTTTTGTCCCCAGTCCTCCAGCCATGTCAGAAAGAGTGGCAACAGGAGCTATATGGGTTGCCGTGTGCTGGGGCAGCTACTTAAAAAGGCAGGGATCTGGAAGATCCAGGGATGAGGTCTGGCCATTCCTGAGGTCTACCAGCCTCTGAACTTTGCATACTTTATTTTATTTAATCTTCCTAGTAACCCTATGTGGCAGGTATTAGTGACCTCATTTTGTAGATGAAGAAAGCAAAGATTGGAGAGTTTAAAATAATTTGCTCAAGCATATGCAGCCAACAAATGGTAAAGCTGAGACTCAACCTTTATCTTTCTAATTGCAAAACCCATGTGTGACATTTCTCCTGCCCCGAAACTATGGAAGCTGTAGCACCATTGAGTCCCAGGTAGCAAGGGAGGGGCCAGAAATTTAAAGAAGAGAGTAAAAAGACCAGAAGTCAGTGGACATTAAAATGCAGCGGCCAGCCGGGCATGGTGACTCAGCACTTTGGGAGGCCAAAGTGAGAGGATTGCCTGAGCCCACGAGTTCGAGAACAGCCTGGGCAACTTGGCGTGACCTCATCTCTACAATAAATTAAAAAATTGGCTGGGGGTGGTAGTGTACGCCTGTTGTTCTGGCTACTTGGAAGGCGGAGGTGGAAGGATCGCCTGAGCCCAGCAGGTCGACGCTGGGGTGGCCATGAGTATGCCACTGTACTCCAGCCTGGGTGATGGTGGAATACTCCAAATAAAAAAAAAAAAAGGAGCAAAAAACCAAAACAAAACACAGAAAAAGGGCAAGGATAGAACTGTAAAGTCTGAGGCAACTACAGTGAGTGGGGCAGGAATGCTTGCAGGTTTTAATTTTTGATTTTGGGACTAATGGTTTGTGGGAGAGGTGGCCTGACACAGGGGCCCAGGATGGCTGGGTATTCCCCAGCCATACTTTAGTCCTCTCTCCTGGGCCTGTTCTGCTTATCCCCACTTAGCTCCAGCCCCAGAACACCACCCCAGCCTCGGCCAGCAGCTCCCCAGGGCTCCTCTCAGCCTCTACTGTAGAATCAGAAAAAATGGGAACAAAAGCTGTAAGCCAATGAGCAAAGATGACAGCTTGGGGTTTTAGGCATTAGCGAATTTTCCATAAGCTTGAGGATGGCCACATATAACATTTTATAGGCCCCATGGATGCTCATAGTTTGGGTTTTGTTTTCTTGACCTCCACTACAGTTCCTTTCTAGGAAAAATGATATGCCTCCCCCTCCCGCCTACATTATTCACTTCCTGGCTGAGAGGGAGAGATAGAGTCTGTAGATGGCTTGGAGGAGCCCCAGTGGTCTTGGGCTTAGCTCTCCAGGCTGGAAAGGGAAGATTCCAGCTCTGCCCTGAAAGATTGACTCAACTCAGCTCCACTTTTAGGGCTCAGGGTGTGGGATCATGTTCTTCTCTGCTTCTGGGCTTTAGGCAGTATCTTGAGAACTGGGTGGCTGAGAGAAAGGAAGCAGGTGGATACCACGTGGGCTGGAGGAAGCTCAGGGTCACCAACCCACCCCGGGGCCAGGAGGCGATTGCTCCCTTCTGAGGATGGTGTGTTAATCATCAGGTTGCTGGGCTGTCAGGCAGCAGAGAGCGGAAAGTTGTAGTCAGGACTTGTTAGGTTTGTGGTGAGGAACTGATTTAGCTTGGGTTTGAGTCACTTTCAGTCCTTTTCATTTTTCTCAGCAATGAGTTGGACATTGGAAATCATTGAACACGATAATCTATACCAGGTGAGTTACACTGTACTTTATGCTTCCGAGGTGCTTTCCTGGAGTTCTGGAACTTTGTAGCTGGGAGAGACCATCTGGTCTAGTGTCTGATGATTGATTGGCTGTCTGTCATGTTTATTCAATCATACCAGACTTTCTGGAGAAAGGAAGTGACCTGTCAAAGGTAGCACAATGTGTTAAGGCTGGTCCCAGGCAACAGGTGCCCTTCTCCCCAGGGAAGCAATGACTGTTGTGCTCCTGGAAAGCTCTGTCATAAATATGATTACCAAACCGAGCTGAGTGGAAAGGCAAATTAAGTGAAAAATTCACAGAAAACACATGATTTTCCTATTGATTTGTTAATTTTAGAAATTTAGAAATTTTAGTTTATCTTATAGACTGTCTTCAGAATAAATGAGCATTTAGATTTCTGAGCCTTCTCTATCAGCTGGCATGCCAATTTTTTACTTCTTTTTCTTTTCTTTCTTTTTTAAAAATTTAATACTCTATAGACAGTGAGTGCTCTAGGGGTCTATATTTTTGTTGGGGGAGGCAGTGTGGTTTAAGGGAAAGAGAAATGGATGAGGAACTAGGCAGTTTTGAAGTTTAAATCTTGTCTCTACTGACTGGATATGGAACTTGGGGCTGTCTACTTTATTTATCAGAATTTCTTTTTTTTTAATCTGTAAAATGGACAATAAGGAGTAACCTCAATTGGTTACTCTGAGGGTTAGATAAGATAATACATGCTTAGCATGACACCTAGCATATAGTAAGTCCTCAATAAAGGCTATTGATATAGTATTTAGATCTCACTGAGTATAAACTCCCCCTTTATTATTTAAAAAAAAATGGCCAAATAGCCATTGCTTTGTAAAGTGGAATGTTCCTGCATTGACTCACATACATGGAAAAACACATCTGTGTTTTAAATTAGATCACCTGGTGTTTATGGCATCTCTAGGGTGTACAAAAGATTTTTTACGTCAGTTTTGTTTAGTTTTTTATAAGCTCATTAATTTTCACAGCATTCTTATGAGACATGAATTAGACATATTGTTCATGAACTAATGAAAGTACAGAGAGGTTCGGGCACTTGTCCAAATCACAGAGAAAAATCAGTGACAGCCAGGAACAGTATTGACATCTCCAGGCTGTAGGCTCTTGGGTTGGCTTGCTGTGCACTGACCATGTGCTTGGCGATTGCATTCTCTTCCAGTTGTACTTTGCATATCTTAGATCCTCTGTAGTTGCACAAATGTGAGGGATGTACACAGAGCGTCTATCAGGTATTGGCACTAACCCTTTCTGCCACCCTTCCCCCAGAATGGCTTCGAGTGGACCAGCAGGAAGGGACAATTGAAGAAGGGATGATGAAGGGAAAGCGGAGTCCATAAAATGTCCATCAAGGTTTATTCCACAACCAAAGGCATTTCAGGCATCAGTGAGGTGATGGTGGTGGTGGTGGTGGATATTTGGGGGACACACCTATTTCCAGTGTTCCTAAAACCACATCTTAACAGTGAGGACCTTTCTGTCTCTGGATTCTGATTGCCTTACTTTTGTTGTAGAACTCTGCTTCTCAAAGGCAGCCTTGGGGCTGACTCCGGTATGACTACGTGGCCACATGCTTCTGTGCCCGGTCTCCCTGTTAGCTCTGGCCATCTTGAACCCTGGGTTGGCTCACAGACTCTTCCTCTTCCACATTTTTTTAAAAACAAGAAAGATTGTCTTTTCTTGCCTTACCTGCTAATTAGACTTGGGATGAGACCTGACTATATTTTGGCTACTTTAACTGTCTTTTGATTCCTTCCTTCTCTTCTGGCAGCCTAACTTGCACCGTCTCTGATTTTGGCTTCAAACACCTGTCTTAACGATGACCACCTGGTTTATCCCTCCTTGCTATAAGATAAGAAGGAAGAGGATGATTCAGGGAAGGTTTCCCATAGGAGGCAGACCTTGTGCTGGGCCTTGAAGTTTGGTAACATCCCAACAAGTGGAAAGAGTTGGGGAAGGGGCCTCAGGTAGTAGAAGCAGGAATGAGGCAGTACAATCTAGCGCCATGGAAAAAAACCATGGTTTTGAAGTTGAGCAGAACTGGGTTCAAAGTGTGAGTGGGCTCTGGTGCTTACATGACATAATACCTTTGGCAGATTCCTTAACTTCTCTGGACCTTGGCTTCCTTACCCATAAAATGGGGATAATATAACTTTTCTTAGAGATGTTGGGACTATTCAACAGTACATGTGAAGCAGCAAGCATAGTGCCCCTAGTAGGTTCTCAATAAATACTGACTTTATGTCATTTCATGCTGCCTGCATTGCTGGTTTACTTAGAAGGCAGGAAAAACAACGAGAGAGAGAGAGAGAGAGAGAGAGAGAGAGAGAAGAAGAAGAAAAAAAAAAGAGTTGCTGTTTCTGCTTTAACCTCTGGCCTGGCCAATTGCTCAGTGCTGAGCAAAGCGAATGCTTCCTCCACAGATGTGCCTGTTCCTCCAGAACCAGGCCTTGAGTGCCGTGCTTACCTGAACTTGCACATAGGGCTAATGCTGAGCTATCTTGCCCTTGTTAAAAACTCAGCCTGGACATGTAAAGTGATGTCCTCTCCTCCCTCTCCAAGTGTCTGTGTCCCTCATCCTCCCTTCCTGTTGTGGTGAATTTCAGCAGTTGGAGGTTTTGTGCATGTAACACAAGACATTGTTATGGAAGCCCCTGTGTTATGTTGAGGCCAGGGAGACCCTGAGGTTGGGAGTAGCCAGGACTCATCTGCTCTAGTTAATCAGATGTGCTTGTGTGAACATGTCTTGTCCCAAGCCTTTCCTTTGGAAGACCTTAGCACCCCGATCATGTCCATTTTGCTGCTAACTGTGACTCTTTCCATATTTATTGATCATCTGCTTTGCCTCTGGGTTCTGATCTTTGCTTCAGGAATTCTGTCTCTGGACTTGGATCTCTGCTAACAAGATGTGGCCATTGTCCCTGGTCTTTAATTCTTGACTTTTCCCTTACATTTGATCTAGAAGTCATACCAGGCTCTATCTTTTCTCTTTAGTTACTAGAAGTGCTCCTGATCACTGCCCAGGCACTACCACTTGGGTCTCTGGCATTGGTCATCCAAAATTCTTTAGCTGAGTCCCTGGATCCAGCCCTTTTATAGGTCAAAGTCTACCTGACAACCTATATTCATCCTTCCAGCCTGCCAGAAATGCCTTGTTGGAATTGACTCTAGACTCCAAATTCATAAACACCAGAAGAGATTCTGATTCAGAAGGTTGGTTGGGGAAGGAGCTGGGATGATAGACAACTATAGGGAATGAGAACCTAGAATGTGCCCAGAATCCCAAGTGCTTTTGATACACGTAGACCATGGATCAGAGACCGTCTGAACAACACTGATCAATACTGAGGTTCTTGGAAGTCCGACTTTCGTATAAAGGGAAATATCGTCACGTTGGCCAGTAGAGACTTAAAGTCACAAGGTTTGAAACCAGGTGAGAATGACTGTATTAAATCAGAGCTTCTTTGGAAAAGGAAAACAATTTAATTTCCTACATAAGCTAGATGTTCTCTCCTAAAGTTTGTCTATTCCGGGTGTTTTGCTTGACGAGCTGTTGTTTCTTCAGAGGAAAACAAGAGGTGAACTTCAGGCCATGCTTTGTTCAACTTATTTTAAATTTTGAATGTGTTCAAGTCTGCATTTCTGACCTGTGCCTAGGCTTACAAAGTATAAAGCATATTCTCGTCGGAACCTGTTGTTATTTTCCCCCTCCATCCTCACCCTTCATCTGCTCCATGCCCCATTCGGCTACCACTGGTTGTTAGCAATGTCTTTCTGATATGGGTGATCTTTCTCTGAGCTATATTTTCAGAGGAAGAGATGAAAGGGGACTGAAAAATGCAAATCAAGATAAGCTCTGGAATGTTATTAAGAGGATGTGGTCATTTAAAAGTACTTTCCCCTCTTCTCTTCAGTGTTTGACATCTGAAGTCATAGAAGATGCTATCACACCTTGCTTTATTAACATGGCTAGCGTCACCTGTTTCAAAAAACCCAGAAACATTAACCTTAAATGAAAAGAAAGTGGCACGAAGGGAAAGATAAAGAGAAGCTAGCTTTTGGCAGAAGGAGGTGTCGGCTCTCAGCCAGTCCCTGCAGCTACTTTGTTAAGTGGCTCCATGCATTTATTTTACAGGGAGATTAGTTTCACTATCTGAGTATACCGAGGCTGTCGTTGTTCTGACAAGATTCAGAAACCCAACTGAGTTCTAAAATGTGCTGCTCTTCCAGGAGAATGGGGAAAGGGGAGTGGCATGTTAGGGAAGGGGGTTGATCTTGATCATGCAGACGATCAGAACTGGTTTTCTTTGGAGCCCAGCAGGACTTGCCGAGAAGGGTCAGAAGGTTCAGGAGAAGTTGGAGTGATGATCATGCACGCTCTTGCTGCCGCCATGGAGCCTGAGGCCAAGGGCGTGTGCTGGCAGAGCAGAGCTCTTGCAGGGAAGGCAGAGAAAGCTGGGGGTATGGACTTCACTCAGCTGGCAGGGGCCCTGCAGTTAGGCGCTGTCACTGATTCCACTTCTTTGCAACAAGCTCAGGGCTTACCATTTGATTTCTTATTGTTAGAGACTGAATATTCCTAAAAGATGGAGAGGGAGGATAAGGGTAGTCCTTTTGGGTGTTGTGACGTTATATCCCAGCTCTTATGAGGGAGTGCAGATTCCCAGTGTTCTTCTTTATTGACTTTATAACTCACTCGTTGAACCGTATGTCCTGACTTGGGGGTTGGAGACCTCCACGGTTGGTTTCTCTGAAAGTGTATCACAAAGTAGCTTTGGGTTCTGTAAATCTTCACTTCCAAATCTGCTACTGCCTCTCTAGAGCCTAGCAAGGTAAACAACTTCAGCTCATGAGCATATCAGAATAGTCTGTATTCAAGAAAATGTTGAGGACTGAGAAATGGGTTTGATCAAAAGCAGGGCAGCTGGCTTTGCTCTAGTTCATGAACACAGGCAGAACCTCCTATACAGCAAGTACCTTGCAAATGGCCACTTGGGTCATAGACTCAGAGAGTGGACGAGGGGGCAGAGATCAGGTGTGAATCGATTTTGCCATCTGGGAAGCCAGCCCGAAGCCTGTGTCATCATGATGGCTTCCTCATTGTATAGAAGGAAGAGCAAATTAGTACTCTGGTGGGAAGTGCTTTCCACTTACTAAAAAAATGAGAAAAGATTATGAAATGCTATCGTTTTGTTTTGGTTATTCATCCTGAACTGTGATGTGTGTGGAGTCTGGCACTTAGTGGGAGCTGGATCATCGTTGCACGTTGTAAGAATTGCTTTGACCTTGAACTGTGTGATTCAGCAGTTTTCTTGGAATAGATACGTATATCTTAAACATTAAAATCATTGGATGTACATAAGAACAGCTGGCATTCAAACATAACAAAGGAGTTTGCTACTTCAACGAGGCCTTTTATATAAATATATATGGTGAGAACATGGCATCAATATTTTGGAAACTTTAAGGTCAAGCTAGAATAGTTTATAGTAGTAACTAACTGATTTGTTGAAGGCCTGCTTTTTGATTGTGATTTTTTAAAATGTTACTTTTGTCTTACTATAAAAATATAGTATCTTGTAAAAATACTGAAAAAAAACCTCACACAAACCTAAATTTAAAATGTTAAGTAACTTTAGGAGACAAAGACAATTACTACCAACATTTCATTATATAGCCTTCTAGTCTTATATATGCATATATGTGGGTATACACACATTTTTATAAAAAAGAGATCATATCACACATTTTGCTATGTTCTTTTTTCACTTAAATGTATGTATCTATAAATATGCTTTGTATTCTTTTAAATGAATAAATATTATTTCATCACAATTTCTTTATTCTACTTTTCTACATAAAGATTATTTTTATTTATTCGGTAACAGGCATATTTTTTGTGATAAGTATCTCTGTGGTAAGCTGTTATATATGTATATCGACATATCACATTTCTAGGAGTGACATTTCTAGTTCAAAGAATGTGCACAATTTTAAGGGCATTGTATAGATTCTAATAGAATATCATTCTCAAGGATACTCTATTCTGCATTCCCATCAGTGGTGTTTGGAGGTTTTGTTTTCTTCAAACATTGATCAATTCTGGAAATTATTATTAAAAAATGTTTCCCAAATGGACTGGTGAAAATGTATATATCGTGAGCTTTTTTCATCTGCAATGGTCAATTGAATTTGTTCTGTTAGAACTTGCTTTTATTTCTTTTGCTCTATTTTCTGCCCTGGTTTTTATGCTTACAGGTGATAAGAACTTTTCATATGTCTCACACCTGTCTTGCTGTTGTCCCCAAACAAAATATTTTGGAAAGAGAATGACTACCTTTAAATTTAATTATGTTATATGCTCGCTCATTCAATTAAATTAAACACAAGTGTCTACTGAATGCCTATTAGGTGCCAGGCACCGTGCTAGACAATAGATAATAAGCATCCGTTTTGTAAAAAGACACTTACCTAGATCTCAAGGAATATATAGGCTAGAAAGAGAAGAAAAAAGGGTGAACAAGTGCATAGACATATTTAAATCCTAATAGAGCGGTAGCCACTAGACGCCTTGAATCAGCTAGTATTTTATATTGCAGCTAGAATGGACAACTAACTCTGACTTAGATAGTTATGAGAGGCTTCTTGGAGGGAAAGATAAGTCTGCTGAGTCCTAAAAGATAAATAGTAGTCATTCAGACATGAAAATGTGTGTGTGTGTGTGTGTGTGTGTGTGTGTGCCAACAAGAAGGAATAGTATTAGTAAAGTATTATTGTAGAGTTAATACAATGACATTGACAAAAGTAAAAAAGGACAAGGGTCAATGAATGGAATTGCATACATTACATATATGACTGAAGCTCACAGTGGGAGGAGTAGGGTAGGGGTTGGGTTGATTAGCAAGAGATAAGGCTGTAAAGTAAGACACTTCTTGTGTCTTGTGTCCTGATTATATTGCATTTTATATTGCCTGCTAAGCAATGTGGATTTTTTTCCTGATATTTTAGAGTTGTTATTGATGGTTTTCAGGTAGTGAAGTGACAGAATCAGATTTGCTCTTTGGAAAGAATACTCTGGTCCCAAGGTAAAGAAGAATAGTCTCTTTAAGAACAAAGGAGATTTGAAGATTTCAGTTTTGGTTATGTTAGGATTTTGGTGGCTGTCACACACCCGAGTGAATATCCTCTGGTTTGCTGTGTGGACCCGAAGCTTGATAGAGTTGTTAAGGGAAATGCAGGATTTTGGAGTTATAAACACATAAACAGCAATTGTAACATGGAAGTAGGTAACGTTGCCAAGAAAGACTATATAGAATAAAAAGAAAATAAAGACCAGAACAAAAAGCTGAGGCTTTCTAATATTTAAAGAACGAGAAAGGAAGGTAAAGATTGAGATGGAGCATTTAGAGAAAGAACAAGTGTCATGGAAAGCCTTTAAGGATAACAGCATGTTGATCAGTGCCAAATGGTGCAAATTCATCAGATAAAAGATACAACGCCTCCTTTGGACTTAGCAACTTAGCAACAAAAGTTTCTTTGATCGTGTTGATAGGCATTTCAGTGAAGATGGATGCCAGTTTCTAAAGGATTAAAGGTTGAATAGGCAGTGAGGAAATGAAGAAAGCAAATGCAGACATCTCTTTAGACAAGATTGGTTGTGAAGGAATGGAGATAGGGCGGCAGCTGAAAGACATGATTTTGAGGGAAAGCAGAGGGGAGAGAGAGTGTGCTGGTCAGGCTGTAGGGATGATGGAGTCTGATGTAGAGAGAGGTTGCTGATGATACCTGAAGACTAGAGAGCCCATCTGACGGAGGACATGAATGGAATCTAGGACTCGGGTGGACTCATTAGTCTGAGACAGAAAGAGAGATTCTCCACCTTTTGTGATAGAGGGAAACAACAAAGGATAGGTGTGGATGGGTATGGTGGCAAGGAATTGAATGATTTGCTGTGCGAGGGTTTCTATTTTGTCTGTGCAGTAGGAGGCAAGATTTTCTTCTGGGCATTAGAAGGGAGGTGGTTGGGTGGGAGGTTTGAATGGATCGGAGAAGGTTTTAATAGTTGCCATGGAGAGTAGAAAAGGGAGCTGAACGGGGATGAATAAGAAGATTCCCAGGCAGCACTGAGGGTCCTGTTGAGTTTGAAGCTAACAAACTTTAAGTGACACCAAATTTGTTTATGGGTTTGTGACTTTTTTTCCTCTAGCTGAGAAGGCAGACTCCATGGCTGGGATTTTTTCTGTTGAGTGTGGCAGGAGATTGATGAGATGAACTATTTGAAGGCAGTACAATAGCATGGCTGAAGGGATTAACCATGGGTTCAAGGTTGGGCAGGGAGGAGAGTTGAATCAAGAGAAGGGTGAGGGGACTGGAGGTTAGCATAACGTTACAAAGCTGGTGTAGTGGAAACCAATGATTGGAGAACTGTGAGGTGAGAAAAAGGAGGTATAGTTATAGAAGGGGAGTTTTTGAATTTCAGGTCTCAGAACTGTATCAGTTTCGGGAAAGTGTAATATTCAGCATATGTAACTGGCATGGCATGGACGGGGACCAATCAGAGTGAATAGCCAGTACAGCCACACTGGTGCGTACCTCCTGTTTCCGGGGTGTGGATATGGGGTTCATGTTATTATTGGAGCTGAGGAAGGATTACAAGTTTGATCCTAGGTGAATTATTCTTAAGAATATTAAATTTTCCCAGACTTATGATGTGACTTGAGAACAAAAAGACAAATCAAGAGTCTGATGTCAACATCATCGGTAAATGAGAGGCAATCCCGGTCGGTGTCATTCCCAAGTATTTTTTGGCTGGAGAACAGTGATAAATAGAAGAGCACGTGGTATAAGCAAGATGGCCTAAGCCTCGGTAGGTAGAAGGCACCGGCAGAACCACAGTCTGAAGCAGCACTGGGAAAAGGAGTCCATGAACCCCACTTGCCAGCCTTGAGCTTTGGCATCATCAGAGTTCATTTGGGAGGATCGCATGGGACAATGTTCTTTGAGGAACCCGGTTTCAGTGAAGACAGGAAACTGGAGGGAATATTTTTAAAAAAGGTTGAAGATAGAGTAGAATTTGTGTATCTTGGAATGGGAAGACTATGGAATGAGGAGAGTAGTATGACATTAACTCAGGAACACAAAGGCATATGGGAATGACTGAAGGGAGCTAGATGATTGGTGAGGCTTACATTTTGAGCAGTGACTTTGGATGACCAGGATGTAAGACATGAAAAGATGAGCAGACCTCAAGATTTTCAAATAATTAGTCCTAGCAGCCCCCCAACAGACAGAGTATGGGGTGGGGAGTGGAGCTCAGACCAGTGTGGAGGGAGTGAGCCATTGGCAGGAGTGATTATGCTCCAAGAAATCCCAGGACAAGTGAACAGGCAGTCATTGGAGTTGGCTCCAGGACTTTGACCACATGTTGGAAACAACTAGTCTCCTGTGGGACATATACCGTATCTGGTTTTCCTATAGTACAGTGCACCTGCAGCGTGACTTAATTGTGCTGGAGTTAAGAATAGCACTCAGTCCTCAAGTGGAAGCCACAAATCCCTTAGTACTGAGGGGAGCAGAGATGCATTTAATTGGCAGGAAAGGATATGATTTAATGAGTTCTCAGTTTAACATGTTGCATGTTAGCCACCAGGTATAGTGTTTAGTAGCACATTTCTGCTCAGTTGACACATGTTCAATAATTACGCTTTGATGAGTTATTTGCAAAATTGAGTGATGTGCATTGCTCTTCAGATTTTACGGCAGCATGGCAGGGTGGGCTTAGGCAACATCTCACTTTGGCTGTCAAGTTTTTCTTTAGGGTAAACAAAAAGAATCAAAGGGCCATGGGAATTGCAATTCATGGCAGAACTTGAGCATAGGGAAGAATAATTAGAGAACTGAAGGGTATTAAGAGAATGACTACATGACAAGATGACTAAGGATACAAGAAAACACGGCGGAGCTTGTCTTACGGATGGTCATGTTCTGTGCTTTAGATCTCTAGTATGATGATTTGCATAGACTTAGCAAATATCTACACACATTTGTTGATCAGATTAGCAGGAGAAAGTGACAGCAACTCTCTACTTTATCAGGGCTGGTATAGGAATGAAAGGTGGTTATGTAGTGAAGTTACAAGCTGGCAGACTTAAGGATATCCAAAATGGCACCTGGAATAAGTCTCTGTCCCCACCAAAGCGACGTGTTCTCCACTCCCCTTTGTACCCTACTATTGCTGTAAGAACCTCAGCACTCTATGGGGAAATAGTCATGGTGGTGGAAAGAATTCCTTTCTTCTTTCCTTCCTTCCTCCACTCATAAATGCTTAGTGCATGAAAGCTTTGTGTTAAACACTGGTAATGCAAGGATGACCAAGCCCTTCTCTTCTTGCATGCAGTCTGCCAGGCAACTTGCTATCTGTTTGGCTGTGCTGGGAAGACTTCCAGGAAGTGACACGTGCTTTGGTGAACGAAGAGGAGTTTGAGTAGAAGACTATTCAGTAGAAGAAATTCGTAAGAAATAAATACTCATGAGGAAGGAATGAACTACGTGAGAAGGTAATCTGTGAAAGTAAAGGGGCAGAAAAGGTCACAGTGTCTTAGGGGGAATAACAAGAAGTTAGTCTCAACGAATCTAGGACTCATGGTAGAATGAAGGACCTGTGTTTTGAGGGCCTTAAATTTGAAGTCAGGATGTTTTGATTTTTGTCTTCTAAGCAGCGAGGAGCTGCTAGAGCAAGGAGGTGAAATGATCATACTTGCTCTCTGCATTTTAGAAACACCCCTGGAGTGGCAAGCATGAAGGGCTCTAGGATTGAGAGACTGATTGGGGAACGTTGAAATCATTGGGATCTTGCTACTCGAAGCATCCTTCATGGAACAACAGTATCAGCATCACCTGGGAGCATGTGAAAAATGCAGAAGCAGACCCTTGAACCTCACCTGCCATACTCAATCATTTTAACAAGACCCCCAGGTGACCGGTATGCACAGTAAATCTGAGAAGCGCTGATTTAGGAGCTGTGCTGCTGACGCCTATGACATTCCCATAGGTCCCATAGGATAGGAGGCACCATCTTTTTCTCTCATGCCACAGTCTCACAGTCCATTCCATGATCATTGTCACCTGTTTTGGAGGGGCTAATAGAAATTTTTAAAAAATCAAACATATTTCAATAATTTGAGAAATGCTATTTATTTGAGCCATGGCATTTTGAAATGTTTTAAGTCATGGTTGTTAATGGGTTCAGAGAGGCATGTGAAGAATACTATTATAGGTATGCTATTTTGTTTCTTAAGCTTGGTAATGGGATGCAGGTGTTCTTTATAGTATAATCTGCCACTTTTGTATGTTGTAATGCTTTATAATTCAAATTCATAACGTCCTGATTAAACAGCAATGTTTAGTAATCTGCAAAAGGAAAAAGGGCAGGGAAAATATCCTTTGTCCAAAATGGCACCCCACTGAAGGTGAGAGTAGAATCTAAATAGTGGTGACAGCACAAATGTAACAGTTACATTTGTTGAATGTTCAATACATGCTATTCTAAGGATATCTGCTGTATGGCAGACAATATTTTAAGTGCTTTATATGTAACATTAAATTTTTAGTTACTCTTAGAGATGACCTATTATTAGTGTCTCCTTCATAGGGGTGTTTTCATAAATGAAAAATCTAAAGTGTGAAGGTATCAGACATGTGACCCAAGGCCAAAGAGACAGTTGATAAACTAGGATTTGAACTTAGCTCACAGAATCCCAGGTCTAAGGTTTTTAACACTATGCTCGGTATAGTGGATAGCCTCTCTGTATAAATAAACATCGACAGAAGAAAATTCAGGGTAATAAAAAACAAATGGACTTTTTTTCCTTGGCCAGGTCAAAGTAAAGCAAATGCAATACATTTTGGCCTTTGAGTGGCAATTCTTGTACTATTTGTTAGCTGCTCTGCACATATCTGAATTTGGAAAAATACAATCTGGAGTTAGAAGTGAATGATATTGAGAAAAATGCCCCCATTTGAATTTAAGCTTGGGGGAAAAAATCCACTAATTAAAAAGTTGTATAAGGTTGTTCTTGAAAAAGTTACATCACAGAAGCTCCCCTTTTTCTGGGACTGGACTCAAAATCATTCTTCAAGACCCAGCTCGCTGCCATTTTGTTTTGGATCCTTTGACTGTTTTATAGGATGGGGAGTTTTGCTCTGATCCCCCCTGCTTGCGATGGTAACAGCTCACCCTTACTGAACATAACTGTGTATTGGGAATGTTGTAAGCATTTGCTGAAGGCTCAAAATTTTATCTCCTTATCACAGTTCGATGTGATCACTATCACTATCACAATCTCCATTTACACAGGAAGAAAGTGATGTGTTTTGAGATAAGTAACTTTGACATCATGTACTGAAAAAGTGACCAAGCCAGAATTCAAACCCCTTGCCATAACTGCAGAGCTATCCTCAGTTGTCAGACTGATTCAATCATCTTGTTTCCTGTTTCCAACTCTTTCTAAATCACTCAAAGTATTGAGGGTGACTTTCTTGTGCTGGGGACACACCAGTGAACATGCATACTCCTACCCCCCCATCTCTTGGGATTGCAGTCTAGGCAAAGGGTGGAGGAAAAGATCTTCCAAAAAGCGCAAACAGCATAAAGAAAGATCTGGAAGGGAGAGAGCACAATCCCTCTTAGAACTACTTGTGTTGCTGGTGCATTGAGGCCACTGAACAGAGAAGGCTGAGTAGCCTTCAGACCTTAATGCTTGTAACAGAATTTGGGTTTTCATGCTACAGTGAGGATAATGGGCACCACTGAATGGTGTGAGAGAAATTTGAAAAATGTTGATTCAAACTAGATTCATTTACATATTGACACTTAATTAGTGACTTCAAGGAAGCTAATCAGCCAGTGACTTCACGTTCAGGAATGCTCATTCAAGAAGCTTTTAAAGAATAACAATAAAAGACATGGGGGGAAAACAGATAAAATGTTAACACTTTATTATTTTTATCTTAGAAGGAATTCACCAAAGGCTTCATATTATGCTATGGCATCTTTAATTATAAAAATAAGCAAATAAAATAACTTGCATCTGTCATTACCATGATATGTTTCATAACCTTTATATGCACATGGAGCTTAAAAATGTAATTTAACAATAAATAATGACATATACCAGATATGCTCACTGTTTATTCCAGTACTCAGCCAAAAACGTAAATATCATTTAAATTATAAATACATAATGCAAATATAATGGCACAAAAATGTCTAAAGTGCAACCAAATCACAAGAGAAGAATCATGCACACTGGTCTAGGTCAGCCCCCGAATTACTCTGTGCAGCAAACACAAGACGAAGCTTTGGAAGTTTAAGGGGAAGTCAGAGGGAGTGGAGGTGGGGAAAAGAGAAGCAAAAAACTAGCAACATTGTGAGAACTGCTTCTTTCCATATGTGTAGATATATGTATTGCAGATACATATATAAATATCATTGTGGGGAGAAAATGGGGGTACCACAATTTAAAGAGGTCACAGCAAAAAAAAAAAGAAAAGAAAAGAAAGAAACCCCAAAAAACCCAAACCGAAAACCAAAACAAAAAAAAAAGAGAATCTACCAGACCGAAAGAAGAGAGAATTTTGCTAGGAATACTCATGAACTACTTGTTGCATTGGGGTCCTGGCTTAGTGGGTTTGCAAAATGGACACAACACACAAACTTTAATAGCTTTTCTGGTTCAGAGAAGTCAGCCTTGCCTGGGGGTGGGAGGCGTGGGAGGGAGGGGGAGAGTCTAACTTAGAATATGGTCTACCTGATTTCCAAGAGGCTAAGGCAGTGTCCATATGTTTGGGGACCTGGGGATGGGACAGTTCTGAGTATAAAAATGCCCTTAACAATCTGATGTCAGCACGCTTAGAGGCTGTGTGGGGACAAAGGCGGCAACATGTGCGTTGCTGCTGCTGCTGCTGCTGGGTCTGCTGCAATTGCTCTTGGTCCTTGAGCAGCACGGTACTGGTTTTAAAGGCTTTATGGTAAAGTTGTATTGCTTTTCGTCTTTCTGGAGATGTGCCCTCTCTCCTCCCACCAGGATCCCTATTGCTCGATTTGGTCAGATCTTGAGTTTAGCCTAGTGAGAGTCAAGCACCAATAGTTTCTACCTAAGCGAGTTTGGAGTAGCCCCTACAGTCCTACCCCTCCCCCCTCTTCCTCTCTCAACATTGACCTTTGGTGGGCAGTGACGCTCATAAGGGACTGTTGGGTTCAAGGACAGTGACCCTGAGAAACTACTGTTGTTCATAGATAGGTTAATCATTTGGCTTTGGTGGTCGCCATCTTGTAAACATCACGGCAGAAATGATCAGACCACCAGCTCTTTTTTCCCTCTTTCTGTCTTTTTTTTTTCTTTTTTCTTTTTTTTTTTTTTAATGATCCTACAGAGATGGTCCAGCTGCCAGGACTACTTGGGCAGGCAGCGTGCTACAGGACAAAAATGTAAGAGGAGTCTATTAAGGCTGGACAACCCAGGGTTATTTATACTCTCTCAGCTCTAAGTCCCCTGGACTAAAGACCCAAAGGCTGATTGACTCATTCCTATTTGATTTGATGGAAAGTCTCCCACCCCATCAGCATTTGCCAGAGTCTCAGGCACTGATGAAAGGGAGTGAGTCAAGAACTGCCACTTCCCAAGGTACGCTGTAGGCCTTATCCACGTAAGTGGTCCAAGCCCGAAGGGATGCCCTTTGTGGTTCCTGGAATTCCCAGTCGGATGTGACAGAGCTCTTTCAGGATAGGTCTAAGTCAAGAGTAGCCTCTGGGTTGAGGTGGGCTGGGAGATGAACATCTTACCTGGGGTCCTTCAGATAAACCTGTTAGTTTTTCCTGTCTCATACAGGCCCATCTTAAGTTTTGATGTTGAGTTAAAACTACTTCTACCCCCTTAGTTATAAAAAAGGCCACAAGGAGCATTTATGTGGATATCTGGAAGTGAGATAGTTATTCCATTCCCAGGAAAAGAAAAATAAAGCTAAGTTACAAAACTAAATCTATATGCAATAAAGTTATTATATACTGCTTTGTTTAAGCAGAGTGCTCTGGAACTTATGTACAGTACATTAGTTTTCAGCTATTTATATTCCACAGTTAGACCTTAAGATTCTCTGGTTTTAAGACAATTGTTAAAGATACTTTTAAAGCTCTGAGCAGTTACAGTACATAAAGATGTTAGCTTTTTGTTTTTCATTAGATGCAAGAAGATGCAGGCTCAAGGGCTGGCTGGAGGGCCAGGCTCGAGCAATTTGGTAAATGTGTCGGAAAGGAAATTAGACATGAGAGGATCAAGACCATAAGACACTAGCTCATTAGAGATCAAGAATTCAAACGTGACATTCATATTCGTCCATGGCCAGCACAGATTCATAACACGAATTCCATTCAACATCTTTATGAGCATTTAAGACATGCATTTAAATAAAGTTTCTTATCAGCTAACTCTACTGGGGCAACCATTCTAAAGGGCTCCACATCTTCAAATTACAATGACTGGGGAGTCACATGACTGTTTTGTGTTCGAGGGTAGTTTGAGGGAAGCTGGGAAAAGACATGGCAGAGGAAGGTGATAAAAGAGGGTATTTTCTCCTGAGGAGAGGCAGAATGATCACATAGATTCTGTTGATGGGAATGCTGCCATTGCAGAATGTTGGGAAATTGATTACAGAAGCCTAGTTTCATGCAATTTTCTTTATGGGGGATAGAAAATAGGAACTACTTAAAAACAAAATCAAACCAGGCACAGTACACTCAAAGTTGGTGTGTCAACACCCCTAAAATGATCCTAGTTTGGTGAGGTTGTGAATACCTCTCCCTGGTTATGCACTCTCGTGGGATGTGCGTTTGATGTGGGAGGGAGTGTCCCCCTCACCTCGAAGGTTCCTGAGGAGGACTTTCAGCTTCTGCGGCTCATTGGTGCGTCTCCGGTTGAAGTCAGCTCGAGGGTGTGTTTGGGCACAGTGGTCTGTCTGCAGGATATGGAAGAGGCTGGCCATGTTGGGCCCAATTTTCTCCATCAGACTGTCTCTGATTGTGCTGACTGTGTCTTCATCACATTCCAGCAGGCTTCGGACAAGTCTGTTATAATATCTGAATTGGGAAAGAGTGCACATGTGATGGTCATTCAGTGAGAGCCAGACAAGACCCAGGCTTTCATCTGGGCTCCAGCCAACACCAGTCCCAGATGGCCTGACCATGCAAACATAAATAGGTCATCGGCTGAAGGTGGCGCTTGCTTCCTAACCTTGGGGCAGTGTCTCGGTTCGAGTGTGTCTGCTCCCTGGGTTTACCGCACAATGGGAGACAGAGTTCACGTTTGGAGTTCGGGAGATTTAGACCGCACTTTGAAGAGTAGGCTGGCTGCGGTGACTGAGCTTTTTAGAAACACAAAATCATAGAGCTAGCTGGGACCACAGAGACTACTTTCATGACTAGTTCAGCTCTCACTTGGTAGAAGAGAAACTGAGGTGGATGAGCTGAAGTGACTTGCAATGAGGCGAGCCCCACATGCAACACCAATATGAATATTCTTTGCACATGCACTTGACAGCTATTTTGATGCCTTTTTGCAGTTTTCCTTTCCCTTTGTGGCGCCTGTGCACAGGAATGAGTATAGATATGTGCAAGTTCTGTCTAAGGTCCTCTTCTTCTGTGTGTCACGCGTTTTCCTAAAAAGTCTAATTTCCTCATCATACACTTGACCAGCCTTGATACAGGGCATTCACTGGCTCCATTTGCAGTCCTCCTGTGAGGATACATTGCAGTCAGAAGGCCAAACACCAGGCAAAGAGGATATTTAGATGGAAATCTTGGTGGTTTTTAAGGATTCATGCTTCTATAATTTGGGAAGTATTCCCCCACTGTTCTAGCTTTGCCAGCCTCTTCCCTTTTGGGACATCTTATAGATATTTGGCTACCATCACACAGGACAGCATTTGATGATTTTGTAATGGTTTTGTTTCCCTGACTAGACTGTCGACTTACTGAAGGCAGGATTTGTCCTTATTTTTTGTATCCCTCATGGTTCAGTGTCATCATGCCACATGGCCTACTCACTGTGCATTTGCTGATTTATTTTGTGGCCATGAAGGACATGGAGTTTTAAAAATATAATTCTCTCCAAGAAGTCATGATTCCCAGAAGAAAAATTAACTGTAGGTCTGGTAAATTTTACAAACAAAACGAAGCAAAAAAACTCTTGGGTTTGGTATAAATTACCTTCCTCTTTGGAGCAAATTTTTTAAACACCCCAAGCAATGTAGCTAAAAGCTTTATGGTTCAGGAAGGATTAGACTGTCAAATATGTAGAGCGTATAAATTACTCATCCTGTTCTTTGGGAAAACAGTTTAGGTCTTTTCCAGTTTGGGCTAGGATAATGTTTGCTGCATTTTGAGGTGGCAGTTGAGTTGTCAGAACCCATTAGCTCTGTGTTCACTAATAGGAAACTCTCTGGATGACAGTGACCTGCAGTATTTATGTGGACAGACCCTGTCCCCGAGGATCTCTGGGGCCACAGGATCTTCTGTGAAAAGAAATGTGTTTATTTTTAACTCACTGCCCAGAGCACAGGATCAAACATCTTTCCAGGATAACTTAACCCCTCAGAGAGGCCCTTTCAAGGATGTACAATAAATAGAGTGGAACTTGGGTAATGGGGCAAAGCGGTCACCTTTCTATGGGCCATCAAGATGTAGCTGGGGACTGGAAGACAAGTGCAGTGTCTGGGTCACTGACACAGGCCTGGTGATACCCTCCCTCCAGGGAGAATTATGTCCAGCTGTGATTAAAATTGGGACTCTGGCACAGAGGAACATTTTCCAGCACTTTGGAATTTACTCATGTAAAGCTCATGAGTCAAAGAGGATCTTCCTTGGATAGGGAGATGGGCCTTGTTTTTAAAAAGTGGGGCATAAACTTTGTATCAACAGTTTTAGACAACTACATCCCCGCATAGATGTCCGGGCATCTCCTAACTCTTCGACTCTGCTAGGACCTGGGGCCCCAGGATGGCTGTGTCTATTTCAGAGGATGCACAGATCCTGGAGGATAAGGATTCTGACCGCTCATCCCTCCAATAAGGAATTTATAAAGTAGAAGTTAACTCCTCCATTTCTAGAAAGAGTTATTCATGCCCAGAGATCCCCCAAATGGGCTGGAAAATATGATCTTTCTTTAGAAAGATACAGAAAGGACTGCAAGTTCTTTCTTAGAAGGAGCTGAAAGTTCTTGTCTGGATGAAGAAACCTAGCACCTTGAAGGAAATTAAGCTTCTGTAGCCAGCCTTGTAGTTTTAGGGCTAGACATTTCCTTCAGACCCCACTAAGTCACTGCTGTATTTTTCTGAGGGTTCCTGCCTTTACTGTCGCTTTCTCTGCTGGCCCACCTATGACACCTGTTTCTTGACGATGACCCTTGCCAACCTGACTGCTCTTAGTGACAACTCCCCTCCCCCCCAATCTACTTTCACTGCTTCCCTCAAGGTGCTTTGTTAACGCAACATGGGCAGGCTAAGTGTTCCTCAGAATGTTAAAAAAAAAAAAAAAGTCCATTACTCCTTTAGAAGTTCTTCAGAGGCTGGAAAACTTGTCAGGTTTGATGCCAACATAATTTGTCAGTACCAGCAATAGGTTAACCTGGGCTTCTCCATCAAGGGCTGGACATTTACCTCTGGGATTGTACTGGCCAATAGATAGATCTTTTGTATAAGTCACAAAGTGAGATAGATTACTTAAGTGGTTGTGTCTCCAGCAAAAGTTGGCTTAGCAATTGTCACCTACTCATCTTATTGAGCACTTTCTTGTACCACATCTTACTGCTACTATAGCTGTTGGGAAGACGTGTCCTTTCTTTTAGGAAAGAATGAACACAAATCTGGTTGCAGACTACCATGGTATACATATATTTAATTATGCTTGGCATTCTATTTTTGGATGGTGGATATTTCCTGCAGGTTTCGCTGGCTGCCATTTTTGAAGTAGAGATCAAATAGCTTGGCTCAAGGTCACGTTGAGTTCTAGGCCCAACTTAGTTATTCACAAGCTGTGTGACCTTCAGCAAGTCACTCCTCTCTCTGAACCTCTCTGTTCTGTAATCAGCAAAATGAGGCAATTAGTCTAGATGACCTCTGCAGTTATTTCCAGTTATGACTGTCTATGTTTCTTGGGACTCGATATCCATTTTCCTTCTGAATTTTTCAAAAAAGAATGTCGTTCTGCTTATGGTCCCTCCTTCACAGAAGGAGTTCATAGTACTTGAGAAGATTCCTTTCTTAATCTTGATGGAGGATGGAGGGGCTGCAAATACTCTGTGGGCTAATTATACTGATCACTCAGCCCTGGAAGGACCTTTTTAAGCATGTTTCTTTTTCCCCACTTTGAAAATTCCAACCCTGACTTTTTTTTTTCTTGGTAAAGAATAAGATCAGATATTCTCCATAGCTACTGTTTCAGTCATGCTTACCCAAATACACACATACTGCCTAGGAACGTTCTGTGTGAGGGTTTATAAATAGTCCTTTGTTTCCCTTGATCAATATTATTCTTCTGTTTCCTGTTCCCTATCCATGCCCTAGAGAGTTGGAAGCTTTGTCAGTTTTCCCACTTTGGATCTGGATTGGTCTAAGTGGTTCCCAAGCCTCGCACTGCCCTGCCTGCCTGATCAATGTCACTGCTTCCTTCATGGTTAAAAGCGTAGTTTGCAGATTCAGGTGGGGGGACACTCCGGCTACCTTTTCACTTCTAGGTATATTTCTGTCATGTAAAACCCTCTGGTTCTGGTTCCTGGTCCAGTCACAGGCTTTTGGATTCTCCCGGCCTCAAATCTCATGCTAGATAAGTCACAGGAAGGTGGAATGAACCTGTAACTACTTCCTTTTGAAATTCGGTGCCAACTGGCACAGACTTAAGCGTGTGTCTATGGTGGGACAGAGGCTGGGAAAGCAGGATGTTTCAGGAGGGTGAGCAGCTTAAATAGAGCAAATCAAGCCTAGCGTGGAACCGGAAATCTCTACAGTCCTGAACAGGAATACTATTAGCCAGTTGAAAATGAAATTCTTGAAGAAAGGTTGTGTGGATGATTCTGGTCTTCAAGGGCTGGCTATTTCCCTCACTGACTTTTTCTAATGAATACCCTAAGATAAAAGAGGGAGATAAGAGGACTTTCTTTGTGACCATTTTCTATAGGTGTTGACAATTAGGCACCTATTAAAAGGAATGAGGGCCTAGTTAAAAATTGACTAGTCTCTTCTTAGATAAGTTGGGCTCTCCAGTTTAGTATCTGTAGCATTCTTCCTAGGAGAGCTCTCTCTTCCTAATGGAAGATGCTACTTCAGTTGAAATAAGATGAGTATTGCCTCAAAATTAGTTACGTGCATATTAGAGATCACAATTTGTCACAGGATCCTGAAGGGTCTAAATTGTAACAGTGGCTTGGCTAACACATCCCTGCCCTTACCTCCACCTACCACACAAATATACACTTTGTCCTTAGCCCCTCTTTGGCTAAGAATTATTCATTTCTCTTCCTTATGGTGAAGGGAGTCTCCAACAATTAGTCAGGTCTCCCTTTTCCATCCCCCGCCCCTCTTCCTCCATGTAACAAGAATCTTCCTAGGATAAATTTAAAGCCAAGGTTGATATACACAGACAAGACACTTGATGAAAACAGTGGATCTGATTTTCCTGCTCTGGGAAAAACCAGTTAGAACTCCCTGATAGAACCACTTCCAAGGACCAGAGAAATTTTTATAAATTGACTTGAGGTTCTGAAGTGCACTCACCTGCAGTTAAGAGTGAATCAGAAATTTTACAAAGTTTTTACGTTAGGGATCTTAACCTTTCCCTAAGGAAAGGTTTTCTGTTGCATATATGTACATGGCTAAATCACTCCTAAGCCCTAGAAGGACTTGGTTGTTGCCACTCTCTGAAGAAGGGTGATGGTGCTGGCTAGGAAATTAATCTGATAAGTCTGTGATGACTCTCAGGTGGTTAGAGTAACCTGCATTAGACTGGTCATTGTGAATGTGTGCAGATCTGGGTGGAGAGTCAAAGAATCATACAGTCAGGACTGGGCGTCAAGTTTTAGGCTAAGGGTATCACAGTAGGCTACACTTGACCAGCCTGCACTGCCCCTGCCATACTTCCATGCCAACCCCATCAGCATCTCTCAATTCTTTCTGGGAGCCTTTCCAGGCCATACACATGGAAGGAGGATGCCAGTCTGTCATGCATTAGGACTTTACTTCTGGCTGGTAAAGACAATAAGTTAGGGGGAACAGAACGGTATGATACCCAGGTATCACTGTAATAGCTCAGTGGCTTTGGGTCATGATAGAATGCTAAATTGACGATGTGATCTGGGCAGCCATAAAACATCATTCCAGGAAATCCTGGACTAGAGAAATTGGGATAACACAAGGCCTGGAAGGGAATATGAGAATGGTACAATCCAGTCATTTCAGTCATTTCACTTTTCACAAAGATAATTGGAGTCCCAGGGAAATGAGATGCTTGTTCGGGGCTACCCAGTGAAATCTCTGACTGGGCTTGGGTCTGATTTGAAATACATGCAGATTTAAAAGTCTGCATTATGACATTTTACCATTTTTTTTTGGGGGGGTGCGTGTTATCATGGCCAATTTTATTGCTGCATAGTCATGGTTTCAGCCAAATCTGATGTCTCAAAAGCTTGTTTCCAGAAATTTCACCATTCCACTCAGGCTTATGGTAAGAAAAGGACAATAAAAATGTACCCAGGGATGTTGCAAATGATGCTTTCTATGAGCTGCATGAAAAGACTTTTCCTATAACAGTAGGGAAAGAAAAATCCAAGCTGCTTAAACTGTCACAACCCATCACAAACATATTTTTTCCTGCAAAAGCTGGGAAGACTGCAAGCTAAAATAAGAGCGTGACTATGGCAGTTTAACCCTTGCTCCCAGTCTGGCTCTGCCAGCCAACCACTCCCTCCCTGTTCCCCGACTGCAAAAGAGCGGACTCGGTTCATACCTGTTGGAGAAGTGATTGGGCAGCTGGACGACCTCGGTGATGGCTTCGGGGTTCCGCTTGGCAATGCTGCACACGTTCAGCTTGCTGTAGCACTCTTCCTGCACCTCGGCAATCATCCTCTGGAAAGTGGAGCACCTCCGAATGGCAAGGAAGACCTTGGAGGTGACCCCATTGGCGATGCACTTTAAGCTCTCTTTGACAAATGCTTTTCCCTGCCAAGGAGGGAGGATGGGAGAGTAGACTTTAGCTTGACCTGACAGAGGAGGAGGGGGCAGATAGCGTGGAGAACTTAAGGGGGCTCGCCTTGGCACCGCATCGTGGCCATCTGCATATCCTTGCAATGAGAAGATTGTACACCGTGGCTGGGGATTAAAAAAAAGATGCCCCTCCTCCCTCAGACTCCCTTGAGAATTGAGCTCCACAGAAATGAAATGAGATTAGGAAAAAAATAAAGAGAGAGAGAGAGAGACAGAGATGAACCATAACCAACCACCCTGCAGCTTGCAAATAGTCATAATCTGGCTTTATATTGAGACTTTGAGAATTCAAATCACAAGCTAGTATGCTAGGTCAGTCAGAGAGAAGAACTTCTTTGTTAGGAGCACATTTTAAATTTCCTCTCAAAGAGGAAAATTCTTTGAGCTTATCACTCCTCCCCTCATAAGGCAGCCTCTGTCAGCTCCTTACGGCCATGCATTAGGGTGGGTGGAGAGAATCTTACACAGAACCTATTTCCTGACCAAACTTGTGTGTGTGCGCGCGTGCGCGCGTGTGCGCGTATGTGTGTGTGTGTGTGTGTGTGTGTGTGAACACACTGAAATGGGAATTTGGAGTGAGGGGGCTGAGAAGCAGGGCAGGTTCCCTACAAGACAGGTTTCTAAGCACAATAGTTTAACACACGGTTAAAGACAAACAGAATGTGGGGGCAGGGGTCAAGGTCTTATTACCTGAGTGTCAAATTTAGCAGCGCTGTACAAGAAGGATTTACAGATGTCATACATCCCATCTGTGTCACAGGTGGAGTTTTCCAGGCATGCAAAAGCCCCGCAGCCGACCTGCAGAGCACTGTTGAGGCAGCGGACCACTTCAGCTGGAAGAAACAGAACCATCCAATTTGGGTCAAACTGTGAGGGCGGCTGCGTAGAATGAAGTGGGTGCAGAGGCGAATTTCAAGGGTGAGGGGGCAACTTATCCCTGGAGACTGTCATGAGGGACCATAGATAGACCCACTGGAATGAGAAAGAGGGGACTGTCGGGCCCTTTTGATTATAAGAGTCAGAGCACACGATGGAAAGGGTCAGAGTTCTCCCTCTGACATACATTCTCTCAGTCTCACCATTACCTACAATTTTGGAGTGCAAAAGTGAGATTTAAGTCAGTGATATGCACAGTGCCTTTAAGCAACTCTATGGACTCAAAGGTCATTGGTTGGTCCTTGAAGGCATAGAAGGCAGGAGGTGGTGGCTGATGGTCAGGCCAGAGAGACAGAAGGTCCAGGGAATCCATCTAGCTTTGGAAGAATGCACTTGGGTAAAAAGCATGAGATTTAGTCTAAATGGCAGAGACTTGGAGACTTGGAGACCCTTCTGATTTAGGGCTTTTAACTCACCATCATATTAGCAGAAAGAAACCTGATCTGTTCATGTTTCACCCCAACCCTGCACTATAGGACAGTGCGCTTAGAGGTATGTGTAATCTCTTTCACATTAAGAGCCTTTAAAAAAAAAAGAGAGAGAAACACAGGTGTGGAATAACAAGGCCAAGGCACCCCTTGTGTAAGACTGGAAGAAAACCGCAAAGAACTTGCAGGAGGCTTTCTACATTCTGGATAAGATCTCCCATAAAAGTAATTTCTCTCCTACAGAAGGGGGGTGTTCTGGCAGGCAGCTTGGCAAGAAATGATCTGCAGCCTTCATACCATAGGATTCTCCTCCGAGATCAAAAGCGTGGTTCAGTTAGGCTTCCCCACCCCCTCCCACCACCCGCAGCCTCTAGGATGTTACAAGTCATTTCCCTAATTATATATTTCCACGGGTTCAAATTATAACTTTGCTTTAAGCAGTTTTAATATGCATTAGGGCTGCTATTGTTTTAGCCAAGCTCGAATTGTGAATCACTGCATCTCTATAGCAACTAAGTACAAAAGGAAGTGAAGCAAAAGCCCTCCTCCCGGCAGGGACCTGTGCTCTTCCGAGGGGAGCATCGTCTGCAGCATTTTGACACCTGCGATCCCATCTTTGCTGACAGTTGGAGGAGACAGGGCAGTATTGGAAGGGGAACAAACGGAGCCAGAAAAGTCAAGAGGCAGAGGTGTCAATGCGGGCTTCCTAATGACTCTTTTCTTTCAGAGGCCAAGATAATGCACAATTAACTGGTCTGAGAGTCAGGACGAAAGTGAGACCTTCCCCTTGGAGAAACAGCTGCTACGTTTCACAATTAAAAAAAATTTTTTTCCAAGGGGCTCTCTGGCTACGGATGCAGGGATGATTGAATGGAGTCCGAGAGAGCCGGGAGGGAGAGAGGCAGCAGGGTTGGGGGCGGGTTGTATAGGGTTTTCTCTGAATCCGCCCTGGATTTGTCAGACTGGAGGGCTTTGGTTCTGAAAACCAGTCTAAAGAGGGAGCTTTTCGGTGTGTTCTTTGAAAAGGTAAGGAAGTCAAGTTACAGGGTCTTCAGAGGAAAGGCAGAGGCACAGCATCAGACAAGCCATGTCTCACCTTAGATCAGCTTCTGGAAAGTATAGAGAGCGCTCTGAAGCATGCCAACATTCAAGCCTCTCCCCCGGCCCCTCCCCCCCAAGAGGGTACGTGCCAGATTTCAGGCAATCAGGCTAGGCTTATGCAATGAAATACCCTCGGCAGAGCGTCCAGCTTCTTCCTTAGTTGCATGCAATTTATTAAACAAAGGAGCTCCACTTCCTAAGGCTATTGGATTACCCTGGCAGTTTATTGCCGTCAGGCATGAAGCACATTTATTATCAAGATCAGCCGTCACAGACACAGTTGCAAAAGCGAGAGGCAAATGAGGACAGCTCTTTTGGGGGAGAAACCGGTCCTGGGTTTGCTCTTACCTGAGTTCTGAGCTGCCACCCGGGATTTCCTGAGGCTCACAGAGTCATTCTGTTCTGCCTCATGGGTTGCAGAAGCACTGATCACCAGCACCAGAAGCACTGCTGAGTTTTGGAGCATTCTCTGAGAAGTTTCCGCTAAGTTGTTGGGTTTTTTTTTTTTTTTCTTCCTCCCCCCCCTTTCCTCTTTCCCTCTCCCGGCTTGAGTGAAGATGTGGATCTGGATGCACTGAAAGCTTAGGTGAGGATTTGATGAGGAATTTTTTTTTGTTGTCGTTGCTGCCGCTGCTTCTGCTGATCTTGCTGCCGCCGCTGCTGCCTGCAGTCGCTGCCTCTTGGACCTCTGGCTTTTGCAAACTGGGGGCCCAAGAGCTGCACCCAGGGATTTTATAGCCGTTCTTATCGGTCCTCAGGATCAGGGCCCAATCAGGTCCCTCCACCGGTCTGGCTGGCCAATCGGAGGCCACGCAATTCAGCTGGAGCTTTTTGACTTCTTAGAAATATTTTCCAGCAAATTAAAAGTACCTGCTGCCAATGTTTTATGTGTGTGTGTGTGGGGGGGAGGGGGGGCTGTGTGTGCAGAGATGTGTGAAAAAAGCTATTTTCATGGAAGGGATAACTTTATACGATTGAGCTGAAGAAAAATCTGATGGCAGTCTCCCCAAGGTGCTTTTTGAAACCTATACATCTTTTTTTCCTCTTCTTCTTATGAGCCACTTGGGTGAAATGGATGGCATGGGCAGGGTGGGGAGATGTGATCTCTTTGGGTTAGATTTTAATCTGGTTACAGCAGTTTTACTCTAATTTTGACAGCACATTCTCTGTTCCCCGTGTTGTAAGCTACAAAGGCAACATCTCCATATCTTCTTTACATGAGCACGTTCACTTGTCTGTGCTGCATTTGTGCTGTATGTGGGCTTCCTGGGTTCTCACTCACATATATGAGCCCTTGGGGAGGAATTTATGTGAGTGGAAGAGCCTGGGTAAACTGAGATATGATAGCTCAGAGCTTGGTCCCGGTTCCCAAACTGGTTAGCTTATGACCCTGGCCAAGTTCTTTTATCTTGCTCTATATCTATTTTCAGATCAAAGTTTCAACGTCAAAGTTGGACTCTGGCACTCCTTATGCCACCTCTAAAATAACATGATGCCTCAGTCATGCAAATTAACCTCAACTCCATCTTTTCAGTCACCAGCAGAGCTGCAAACTCCAGAAGTGTTAGTTGCCATAGGTACACACGTGCACACCTACACACACCATACTCAACAGGGAGACGTCGTGAATGCCTGAAAATTAATAAACTGTGTATTCACGCACAGCAACTTTATAATCATGTTAAAACAATAAGCTGGCCAAAGCAAGACTAAACCTGCTGGGTAAACCAGTTCATTTCTTGGGGAAGGGGGGAGGAAGGAGGGACAGGACTGGTCAGAAGGGGTAGGGGAAGACTAGAATGTGTAGGAGAGAAGATTGATAAGCTCTAGAATTAATGGAAAAATTACAGATCATGTCTAGTATTGAAGCTCATCTTTTTGCACAGCTGGGCTGTAGGCAACACTGAGGCTTGTCTCTAACTTGTGAAGGATATTAATGAACCAGGAGAGGATTTCTCAGGGTAGGAAAGCGGTCATTAAAGGCCGGGGTGAGGTGAAGGGATTATACAATAAAACCTTTAACATTTTTTGGGAAGTAAATGAGAGAGGGTCATTGATGACTCATACGGTCTTGGGCAGGATGATCTTGCACAAAAACAGAGCCAGTGGCTTCAGTTTGGATCCTAAAACCTTCAAACATAAGTTGAAGAAAGAGTGCCAACTCTATCAACCACAAAGCAAACCAAGAATCAGCTCTATTTGTGTGGGGACAGTGGGTTTGCTGGGTGATGGTAGCCCATCCCTTATGAAATGCGATTGTTTGGAAAATATGAGTGTTTGCCGGAAAATGGCATAGAGGGAACAAAGAATAAAGGAAATATCTAAAAGGAAGGAAGGGGATTTCCATTAAATAATAAAAACATTTCAATTTATATTAACTGATAGTATTGGAATTTCTTGAGAACCTTCTGGGCTGAGTGTTGGGGGTGAGTGGGGGAGGGTGAAAAAGAAGGGATAGAGACAAAGGTGAATTCATGATTCTTGTTCTGGAGGCACTTTCAGGTGATTTGGGAAGATAGCCAACCTCAGTCATACTTTCTAAAGGCTCATGTTGTCTGGACCTTGCATGGTAAGATATGGCCACGGGTAGAACTGGCCAGAGATGTGGAGATGACTTCATGGAAGGATCGTCAAAGAAAGATCAATAGGAAAAGATATGAACAGCTGTTGTTGCTTTTTAAGAATTTAGCTAAAAGCTATGATATTTCATTAAAAAAAAAAACAACTCGTGGAAAGCTCTGGGGTTGTTTGTATTGCTTTAGGCAGTAGTAGATGCCCGGCAACGTGATATAGTCACTCAGTGTTCTCTTTCAGAAAAAGAACAAGAGAACAGATGCATATTTTTCCCAAGAGTCTTGACTCCTATTCCCCTCTGCATTCTCTACTTCCTCAGCCATTTTTCACTGTCAAAGGCAGTGCTGTTTGTTTCTCTTGCTGGACTTGCCCCAAGTTGGTCTACTGGCCTGGTAGGGTGACGGTTTACCTCTGACCACGAACATTGTTTTTCCGACTCTCTGATGCTCTCATTCAAACATGATGTCCTACAAGCATCAAGACATGTTTGTGTTTTTTTCCTGTTGTTGATTTATTGCTCTTCCTTATATCATTCCTTTACTATCATGCGCCTGGATGTTCATGGCTAGGTGTGCCAAGTCTTTCACAATGGCGGGTAAACTGTCACTTGAAGAAATACAACAGCGGTCAGTTTTTGGTTTGAATGTAACTAGTGTGTACATCAATACGTTTTGCGAACGTCAAGAGAGGAAGCTGAGGTCAACATGGAAATGCCCAATGTAAAGTTTCTTTCCAGAATGTGATGGTTTGAGGATATCGGAGTGTTCTCCATCATCATGTGCTGGATATAGCATGATCAAAGACTCCTGGGACCTCTGGAGGTGACATCTGGTTTCTTTGTAACTTCTCCTGGGGATCTGAGAGAATATGGAGGAGTTTGAATTTCAGAGTTCAGAGTCTGAATTTTATCTTGTAAGTGAGGGTTCTTGAGTAGGAATTGTTAAATGGCGTGTTGAAATGAGTGTCTGGGGGACAGCTTTTCACCCTACTTATAATGGCTCGGAGGAAGAAAGGAACAGAAGCGGTAAGACTAGTTAGTACCATCAGTTTGTGTTGATGAGGTTCTGGGCCATGATGGTGACGGCAGGAAAGGAAGAGAGATAAATATAAGAGCTGTTTTCAATACAATGGAAATGATCAGTTAACCTAAGGACTGTCTTGGGAAAAACCTTTCTCCCAGTTCAATGGTAAGAGAAATAATAGGCAACAGGACTTTTCCTTCCCCATGTTTTGGTTAAGATTTTGGTTGACATGACGACCCAGTATCTCCGTTAGGCAGGCACTTTCTGGTGCTCTGTCAAGGAGTAGAATTACCTAACAAAGGGACTTGCCCATGCTTTAGGGGGGTGCCCTCAAGTGCGGTGGGTTGGGAGGGAAGAGTGTATACTTTGCCATTGACCCTGAGCGAGGAAAGTGCTACAAAGCGGGTGGGAGAAGCTGCCAACATCTAAGGCTGGGTGACGATGCTCTGGCTGTGCCCGTGCAAGGCTGGCAGGAGTTCAGTGAGAAGATTAAGCCAAAATCTCTGGGGCTTTGTTGGATTTGGCTAGCTTAAAGCTAAGTAGTGAATGGCTCTTTGCCTTTTTGGTGAGAGGAGCCCAAGAACAGAGCATGTCTTCTTGGAAATATATATATATGAATGCAAGATCCCCCAAGCTTGTTCTGACATAGTGATCAAGGTTGGACCATTTTTCTTTGGGAATTTTGAGCTTATGTTTTTTCTGCTGGACCATTGGGTTGTTGAGTCACCTTCTTAACCTCAACAAAGAAGGAGGAGAAGGAAAAGGAAGAAGATGAGGGAAAAACTTTTCTTTTTCCCTCCTTCTATAAAGATGTCAGGTTTTCTGTGAGGGCAGTTCTAAATTCTTGACTGAATCTGTGCCTTTTTACATGTCTTCAAATGCTTTAAAATTAATTAAAGAAGAAGAGAACACATATCAAGAGGACAAACTCTTCCCTTCCCACCATGGATGAGAGAGGGCTACTTTGTGGCTGGCACTAGGTCAGACATGGCGGGACATGCAGAGAGATGGTTGACTTTTTCCTGTGCCTGGTGAATCCCCAAGCTGGTTCTTAAAGCGTGCATCCTGTGTTCGAGGAAGAATATCTGTTTTCTGGAAATGTAATACAACAAGAGGACTGGAATAGAATTGACAGGTGTGGATTCAATCAACAGGTACTGGGTGCCTGCCTGCTTTAGGAAGGCATTACTATAGAGGCTTCTTACCTGTGAGTCACCTGCTTTCTTCCCGCCGGAGGAGCCCAAGATACAAGGAAAAGAATGGTTCACCTGTGGTCATAGAGTGGATAGCAGGAGATCTCCTGGGATTTGCTTATTATAGAAACAGCTCTGGGTTCTTTAGTTGCGTGACCACCACAGTGGAAGAGTGTGCTTGCTTAGAGCACTATCGCTCAGGGTGCCGGGGGTGAGGCACGAGAAGAAGAAATACACAGATGACCTGACATGCTTAAACCAGAACAGGCAAGTTGAAATTAGCCTCCACGTTTGCTCACATCTGCTTCTCATTCCTTCAGGTATAAGTTCCGATGTCACTTTATATCAGGGAGGACACATTCACAGTCCTAGGGCAGCCTGCAAATCTCCCGAGTTTCACACGAGGCTTCTGAAGCAAGGAGGAAGAGGATTTGTGTGTTATCCAATCTGTCCTTTAAAATAGCTCGTGGGGAGCCCTAAGATGACATGACTCTGTTGAGACGCATGAGGGCGCTCGAAGCAACCAACAATGAGTAGCTGTTTCCTTTAAAAAAAAAAGTTATGATTCCTGGCTATGTTTGATTAGCCATTGTTTCATGCCATCAGGATGCTTCTCAGGGGGGAATAACGTATGTTTTTGGTCTAGGGCAGTCCCCTGTGATTTAGCCTGTGAACTTGCAGACTAGTATGCTCCTACATATTTAGAAGCTTTGCAATATGTGCTATTCTATGTACTATTCTATTAATGCCTGATAAGGAAATAGGTTGCAGGCAAGTTACCTGTTCAGTTCCAGTCCCAAAGGGAGGATCATATTTGTACTCGATTTGTTCAGGGCAACTGAGAGGATACGTCAGACAACACACTTGTAGTGCTTTGAGCTTCTTGGCTTAAAAAAGATTTCTGTTTCAAAGTGGTAGTGAGCATTCCTTCTCATTACTGAAGAAAAATAAGCTTCTTTCATTCATTTTTTTACCCAGGATTATTCTTTTTTCCGGTTGTCTCTAGACAGAGGTGAAGGCTGAATAATTTTTTCCACTTTATTTCTGTCCATTTTTGTGCCTATCCCGCTGTTGGAAGTCTTCCAGGGGAGTGTGGGAGTCAGACACAGGGACAAATCTGGGCACCTCTTGCTTCTTGGTCCCGCCCCAAACACCTTTACGAAGAAGGGGTTTGCATTGTGTTAGATGTAGGGAGTGGGTTGGATTGGTGGAAGGGTGGGACAGATTGTCACACTGTGCATGCCTGAGATGTGGAACTTCTCTCTGGTGAGAATGTCAGTGTTTACCACTTCCATCAAACAAACCTACCCATCATTGTGTATGTATTCCTTAGGCTCTCTGTGCTGGGAAGGGCATTAGCATTGTGAGAGGACAATTCTGTTGTAGGGCAAAACGTGGGCTCACGAGCTTGAACCCAAGGCAGCACAGGCATGATGTTGAAACCATAAGCTACAGAGAGTAGGACTAATCAATGATGCCAATGAGTTTGTGAAATAGAAAATTTAGAGTCCACTCCAACAACCAGTGCTGAAGCATCCCTCTGACATATTTAGCCTAAAGCCAACTTGTCATTTGCAAAACGCTGTCTAAGTATAAAGAAATACCTTTTCGCCATTCCTAAATGCCAGACAAATCTATTATTACTAGTTTATTGGCTGGGAAAGGAAGGTGTGGGGAGGGAACAGCCTTTATACAAAGTTACCTGGCAAGTCAGCAGAAGGGCCAGACTAGGAGATTATAGATTTCTTTACTTGATGTTTGGAAATCACGCCAAGAATTTTTTTATGGCAATTCAGATGCATTTTATAATCAAATTGCATTTAATATGCTTTAGGCGAAAGTGCAATTAAGATACATCAGTTCCTGGCTCCAGATGGGTACCATGGGAGTATCAACATATTCCCATTACTAGTCCAGAGTAATAAAGTGCAGAGTGCAGACTCAGAATTTACTCTGTCAGATTTTTATCATGGTAGCAAAAATGGTCACCCAGTACCATTTTGTCTGTTTTCATGGGACACGGTTCTCGTCGGCTGTTTGGGAAATGAACTCTCTCAGCCCCTTTAAAAGTTAATTGTAAAGAAATTTAGAATTTAGAATAAATGGGACTCCAAGTGCAAAGGAAACACACTCTGGCCTCCAGGCAAGCATTTTCTTGAACATGTCATTCCCTACTCCCTAGTGTGAGAGCGAGAAACTTGCAGCTTTGGAGGAAGTGGTGAAATCCTTAAAGGCAAAAATGTCATCATGGGAGTCACTGCCACTAAAACAGTGAAATTAAGCTCAAAAAAAGTATGGAGCAGTAGAATATTGTTCTTTTCATGCAGCAAATTTAAATTATGCTTTCGTTGCTTCTTCTCATATTTGGGCTTAGGATAATTTCTTCATATATTTGAAATGGATTGTCTTTGCTGATTCTCCTGTAAAATAACAAAGGAAGGGCCGTTTCCTCTGTGGGGTGTGTGTGTGTTTGTGAGTGTGTGTGTGTGTGTGTGTGTGTGTCTGTGTGTGTGTGTGTGTGTGTGTCTGTGTGTGGCCTTACCCTTTTGTCACTTGGTGTTTTAATCACTCACAATAGACTTTGGAGTATGGGAAACAACGAGAAGTGAGTCACACTGTGAAAATCAAACATTACAAGTGAGAAAAGTGTATTTCCTGACATGATATGTCACAGACCTTGAAAAATGGACTGATTTGAAAGAAGGGTAAGTGTTTGGGGCTTTTTAGATCATAGCTCCTCACTTCTTTTTCACCTTAGAAGTAGAGAAATAGACTGACAGCTTAGACTTATTCCATGAGTCCAGATGTCTTTCCAGATCATTCAGAAAGGTGCACAGATGCAGAGTTGCTCTGGGGAGACCCATGTTGACCTCACCCGTGATTTCTTCATCGCAGCCCAGGCTGGAGCTGAGGGCATGAGGAATGACCTCATGCCCACACTGGGCAGGGCCCCGAGAATTCACAACTTTCTATAACCCTTGCTTGTCTCCTTTCCAACAAGAGAAATTTCTTTAGAAGACCTTTGGAAGCTGCGAGTTTTTCTTTCGGCCTCTCTCCAACCCCTCCTCCGACTCACCTCTGGAAATGTTGCCTTTTGCCATCCAGACCTCCTTTCAGAGACAGTGAATGAGAAGCCACTAGCTGTATAATAGGTGCCCTAAATGGCTTGTCACAGGGAGGGGTAGATTTACTGAGAAAGAGCTGTGCTTTGCTACAGGATTCTGTGGCTAGTGCCAAAAAGGGCTTACTTCGTGCTGAGGAATCCAAAGCATGTTGTCTATGGGCCCTGAGGACTGAGGAAGGTAAGGATGGAGAACCTCACACCCCACCCCACTATTAGGTGAAGTAACTGAATCAGCCAGGTGCTTGGTTCGTAATTTTGGTTCCTTATTGGTTGAAACTTTTGCAGCTCCAGGGTGTGTGTGTGTGTATGTGTGATGTGAACATATATAATATACACTGTTAAAAGGTATGGTCCTTATCAAGATGGCCTTTCTAAGCACGAGGTTCCCATTCTAATGGAACCCTTGAACCACAGCACAGCAAAGGTATTAAAATGGTAAGTGTATTTTTATGTAATTATATCCATGTTGCACAGCAGTTGATTAGTTGGCATGATGTTACACTTTGTTTACTTAAATATCTATTCCAACTTTTTGCAGTTTCCCTCCCTTCCTTCCTTTTTCCTTCCTTCCTTCTTTCCTCCCTCCCTCTCTTCCTTCCTTTTTTTCCTTCTTTTTTTTTTTTCAGTTGGGGGTCTCACTGTGTTGACCAGGTTAGAGTGCAGTGGCACAATCACCACTCAACACAGCCTCAACGTCCTCAGCTTAGGCGCTTAGGCAATTATTCCATCTCAGCCTCCTCAGTAGCTGGGACTACAGCTGGGATTCCAGATGTGAGCCACCACACCCATTTTTCTTTTGGAATAAATTCTCTCCAGTTCTCATTCATCTTTAAGCCGTTGAAAAGCTCATAGATGTTGGGTACCATCTTGTAGTTCCTAGTGAATAACATGGCTATGGGTTTCGAGTTCAAGAAGGAGTTATCACATGGAAACCAGAGGCCCATTCATTTAAACCAACATTTCCTGGAGTGTTCCAATAGTCTTCTGAAATGCACCAGGATAAAGGATTCCCATGTTTAAATACTTTTTGGCGTTGGGGGAGTACCAGGACATCAGCATGTGAAAGTCACCCAGAAATCCTACAAGAAAAAAACAACTTCTAAATTATGAATCCAGTGTTTTCCAAGTGCATTTAATTCATAAAGCTTTTTAAAATGAGTAACACTTATTAATGTCCCAAAGAACTAGTGTTCCTTAGAACTAATTTTAAGATGCTGATTAAGAGCCTGTTAGTTTCCACTTAAGTCCTCTGGGTTTACCTTGGTTTTGCTCTGGACTCCCTTTTATTTCTATAGCCTCAAGCATCCTTCTTTACAGCCATACTCAGAATTAGATCTGAGAGACCAGACAAAAAAGAATACATACATGTTTCATTTATATGGAAGATCCATGACTGGACAAGGAAGAAAGGATAGGATGAGAAGAGAGAGGAGAAGTGATTATAAAGGTTATTTGACACGTTATGAAGAAAAAATTCAACCATATTCTTATATATACCATTATGATCAGTTCTCTATTACTATCAATAGTTTGGCTCAGTGGAAATTACAGGCTAATATTTAATAATAGTCATAAATACTCTAAATGCTACAACTCAAAAATTTAGACAATAATCATACTAAACTTGGGTAGACAGTCACAGAAAGTTTCTAAGGCAGAAAGAGTTTAACATGAAACCTAAACAATAACTAAGATGTAGGTAGGCAAAAGTGGAGGGAGGGTGGTTTGATTGCCTAACTCGAGAGATCACCAGTTATGGTATATGTGGTCCATGAATCGAACACCCTCTCAGCCCTCAGAGTAAGGGTGTGTGAAATTGGGGTGGGATGGAAGGACAGGTTTCTAGTGAGAACTCCAACAGCATGTATAATCATCCTGATATGTGGTATGGTGGGTCAATGGAACTGAAAGATGTGCTATATGGTGAAATTTAGAGAGAAGGAGTCATAACAGATGAGATCAAAGAGGTTAAATGAGGCTAGATCAAGCATGATTTGTAGTCTCTGCTAAGGCGTTTGGGCTCTTTCCTAAAGATAATGAGAGACTATTAAAGGATTTCAAGCAGGCAAGTGCCATGGTGAGATTTGCATTTAAACATATATACTTCGTACTACAATATGAAGAATGGGTTGGTTGAGAACTAAGGTAGAATAGGTAGACTAACAGAAGAGCCATAATGAATGGTATTTGGACTAGAGTGATGGTGGCTTTTGAGAAAAAGGCATGACTTCAGGAGATTTAGGAGATAATTTCAATAGGACTAGGTGATTGATGTTTGGGGTGGGAGAATGGTGAAAAGAGGGGGGATGTGGATTCAAAGATAATTTCTGTATTTCTGTCTTGACCTGGTTGGATGAAGGTGACATTTACTGAGATATGGAACACTAGTGGGCGGGAGTTTTTGTGTCAGTGGGAGAGGATGGCTTTAGTTTTGGACAAATTGAATTAAGATGTTAGGATGTCTAATGGAAGGTTTTGAGTAGATGGTTGGATATGTGGATCTGGACCTCTGAAGGGGAAATCTAAGCTGGAGTTATAAATTTGGTGGTTGTCAGGGTTTAGAAACCATGAAAGTGGTTGAGATTATTTAAAGGGAAGGTGTAGAGTTAGAATCAAAGGCCAAAAAAGAAAAGAAAACATGACAAAACAAACAGTTCTACAGAAATCACACACACATTAAATGGCTGGGAAGAAGTAGAGGAAAGTGATTACAAAGGAGAATTAAGAGGAAGCCGGGTTCGGTGGCTCAGCCTGTAATCCCGCGCCTTTGGGAGGCTGAGGTGAGTAGATTGCCTGAGCCCGTTGGTTCGAGACCCGCCTGGGCAAGCGAGATCTCATCTCTAAATTAAATCAAAAATTAGCAGGGCGTGGTAGCGCGCGCCTGTAGTTCCGGCTACTCGGAAGGCTGAGGCGGAAGGATCGCCGGAGCCCAGCAGGTCGAGGCTGCGGTGGCCGGGAGCGGCCACTGCACTCCAGTCTGGGCTCACGGGATGCTTCCACCTTGGCGGAAGTTTCCACCTCCCAAGTAGCTGGACCCACAGGCAGGTGCCACTACACCCGGCTAATTTTTTTTTTTTTTTTTGAGTTGGCGTCTCACTCCGTCGCCCAGACTGGAGTGCAGTGGCCGCGTGCGGGCCCCGCCGCCGCGGCGGGCGGGGGGGGGGGGGGGGGGGGGGGGGGGGGGGGGGGGGGGGGGGGGG
>CAUYQG010159995.1:0-14760 GCA_963574415.1 Tarsius wallacei | reverse complement strand
GGCTCGGTGGCTCAGCCTGTAATCCTGCGCCTTGGGAGGCTGAGGTGAGTGGATTGCCTGAGCCCGTGGGTTCGAGACCCGCCTGGGCAGGCGAAACCTCATCTCTACAATAAATCAAAAAATGAGCCGGGCGTGGTAGCGCACGCTTATAGTTCCGGCTACTCGGAAGGCTGAGGCGGAAGGATCGCCGGAGCCCAGCAGGTCGAGGCTGCGGTGGCCGGAAGCGGCCACTGCACTCCAGTCTGGGCGACGGAGTGAGACTCAAAAAAACAGAAAAAAAAAAAGAAAAAGAAAAAATTTCATGGGAGAAAATAAGAGAGTAAAAGTCTCATGGTTTAAACATGCAAAATTTCAAGATTTAAAACCCACAAGAATCAAATAACTATAGAAATGAAAACCAAAATTATAAGAAGACATTACTTATACCACCCATAAGTTTGGCAAGAATTAAAAAGAATAATAACATCCCATGCTAACAAGTTTGTAAGAAATCAATGCGCTCATACAGTGTTGGGGGAGCACAAATTAATGCAACATATACCAGATCACAATTTGGCAACATATATTAAAAAAAGTAAAATCTGCTTCTGCAATAATTTATCCTGTGTAAAAACCAGTTTGGTATGGAAAGCTGTATGTATACTGATGTACCTTACAGTGGAAAAAATTGGAAATAACTGGAGAGGGCATTGGTTAGTTAAATTTCCACAAGTTAAGCCGGGTGCAGGGGCTCAAGCCTGTAATCCTAGCACTTTGGGAGGCTGAGGTGAGAGGACTGCATGAGTTCAAGACCAGCCAGGGCAACTTGGTGAGACCTCATCTCTACAGTAAATCAAAAAATAAGCCGGGCGTGGTAGCACATGCCTGTAGTTTTAGCTACTTGGAAGGCTGAGGCAGAAGGATTACCTGAGCCCAGGAGGTCGAGGCTGCGATGGTCATGAGCATGCCACTGCACTCCAGCCTGAGCGACAGAATGAGATTCCAACTCATTCATTCATAAATTCATAAATAAATATCCACATGTTAATACAATGGAACAGTCTACAACATTAAAAAAATACGTAGTATATATATACAAAATAAAGATATACATGTACACCCAACTGTTAACAGTGGTGATCTCTAAGAAGTGGGGTCTCTGGGGTACTTAAATTTCTGATCTGTACCTTTACTTTTAATTTTTTCTAATGCACATAAATGTTTTAAACCTGAATAAACATTTCAGATAAGTGATGAAATGTCTTGGCAAGTTGAGAAAATACATATTTGCATGTATTGCAGACAATATATTTTGTTTGTGTTGGAGTATCAAAGATACTTAGATATAGTAAAGGCAATGTGATGGCTATCTATAGTCTATTGTCGTTATTACCAAAGAGATTTTAAAAATACACAAAATTGTCTTCTTGGGAATGTAGGTAAGGAAGTCAGCCCAGCAAATGTTTATAGTATTACTAGAATGAGAATGCTGCCAATCGTTTTGAGGGTATAGGGTGCTAAGTTATGAATTTGGAATTTTTAAAAGCTTTTGCTTTTCAGGTGCTAAGAGTATGAATTCTGAAATTACAGACACCTATGTTAGGGAACCAATTCGGCCACTGACAAGCTACGTGGTGCTGGACAGGTTCTTTCATTTTTCTAAACCTCAGCTTTATCTCCTGTAATACATAGATAATAACAGTACCTATCCCATAGAATTGTTGTGAAGACTTAGAGTATAATATATGCAAGATACAGTATCTGGCATATGGCCAGTACCCAATGTTGGCTCTTATCCTTCTCAAAGCACATCAAGTTTGTTTTTTTGTTACTGATTACAAAAGACCTTGCAAACAAAATTAAAACAGGGGATATTAACTTCAGATAGAATAACAGAAAACACCCAGCCTGTAAGTAAAGTTCATTTGTTTCTTTAAAAATGCTACCCAACCTAAGGACAATTTAGCTTTCTGGAAATATAAGTCCTCTCTGATTATCAACGACAAATGCTGACTGTGCAACAAGTATTAAAATACTACCAGTTCCAAAACATACACATAAAAAATGGAATGAAGAGCAAATCCAAAATCTGCCCACTAAATGTAAATGAGAACTTGAGAGGAAATCTGAACAAAGTTTTATGAACAAATAAAAGATAAACAGACATTGAAAAAAGAACTAAAACTGATTCCTATGATCGAAACATAGACATTTCCACCATTCAACAAAATCAAATCAGCAAACATTTATTAAGCAATTAACTGCCCTCAAGAATGTTCAATTCTGGTATAGCAGCCAAGATAAACCAACAAGACAGAATGAGATAAGTGCTAGAAGTTACCAAATTCTACAGGTGCCTGACAAAGAGTTAACTTCCTGCAGGGACGGGGAAAACAATATAGCTGCAGTGGGAATGCTTTTCAGGTATGAGTACAAACAGCATGGTCAAAAATTAAGATTCATTTACCTAGAAAGTCTGAAGTAATGAAAATATGTTTTAATAAGCTACATGTACAAATTTTATACTGTCTATTGAAAGCCAATTTTTGTAGGAAATATTATGTTACGTGCTACAAGGGAACACAATAATATTTCTGACATCTCCTAAGCTTCGCAATCCAGCTGGGGAGTAAACTAAACATACTGTATTGTGAATTCCCCAAGGGCAACTGACTTGTATTTTTTATCTTTGTATTCCTATCTTCTTACACAATGCCTGCAACAACATCACTGGCACTAAATAAATGTCTGGCAAGTTAGTTAATAAATGACTATAATACAAAGTAAAACATGAGCCACTGATAATCAATATTAGAGACTTATAGGAGAGGGACACAAGGTAAGCAAGAAGGATCAAGTATGTACTACGTAGCCAGGCTCGGTGGCTCAGCCTGTAATCCCAGCGCTTTGGGAGGCTGAGGTGAGTGGATTGCCTGAGCCCGCGGGTTCGAGACCCATCTGGGCAACTTGGCAAGACCTCATCTCTACAATAAAAAAAAAAAAAAAAAAAATTAGCTGGGCATGGTAGCGCACGCCTGTAGTTCCAGCTACTTAGAAAGCTGAGGCGGAAGGATCACCGGAGCCCCAGCAGGTCGAGGCTGCGGTGGCCAGGAGCGGTCACTGCACTCCAGTCTGGGCGACGAATTGAGACTCCAACTCAAAAAAAAAAAAAAAAAAAAAAAAGTATGTACTATGTGTCACCTAGCATTAACTCATATTCCTCTGGTAATCACCCTTTCATCATCATCTATCTCTGAGTTCCCCGGAACTGACTACCAGGGTAGACATGTGACCTAGGCCAAACAAATCAAAATATTGTATTTCCTTGGTTACAGCAATTAGTTCAAGAGTGCATACCTGACCCAATCCATGCCAATGAAATATGATCACAGTTGATCTCAAGAATTATGCTTCAGCAATAAAAAAATACGTTCCTTTTCCTGCTATATTTGGAGCTGAAATGAAAACCTAGAACTTCTGACCAATGTTTTGCCACAATAAGGAGAGAGGCTATCTGAGAATCAAAGCAATTCACGGAAACAGAGTCTAGCAATGGAAAGAGACTAGATCCTAATGATATCATTTGAGTCCCTAGACTTAGCAACACTAAAGGGAGGCATTTTTCAGTTTACAGCCAACAAATTCCCTTTTTAATTCATTCAGTGTGGGCTGGATTTTTTGTCAGGTAAAACTATACAAATTCTCATGCAAAAATTGGATTAGAATTCGTCAATTGAATTAGAATTCATCACTGAAGAATGTGATGGATTTTTAATAGAGAGGAGATTTAAGATAAAAAACACTGCATAAAAAAATAGGTGAAATGAGAAAACAAACTACTTCTCTTATAAATAAGTGTGTGTGTGTGTGTGTGTGTGTGTGTGTGTGTGTGTGTATCTCAAATTTATATGTTTCTCTCTCTCTCTCTCTCAAATTTAAGCTCGGATGAAGTCCGAATAGAATGTGCTAGGGTTAGCTAAGTAGGTTGGTTACAGCAAGTTGTACTGCTCACACTTCATCAAAAGGAGTAGCTGCTACCCAGCTTAAGCAAATTATTGCCACATGAAAACTGACCCAGTGCAGCCACAACTCCCGATTTTTCAATAAAAAGCTAAATCTAGACTTTACAAAGTGTTGACAGGAGCTAATATCAAAAAATATAAATGAACTGACAGCAGCAATGTACAGAACAAATAAACAATTCTATGGGGCAGATCCAATAGTCAGGTTTGTGACTACTTAAATGGTCAAGGAAGGATAATCAAATTCATATAAAAGGTAAGCAGACCCAAGTAAAGTTTTTCATTTTTCTTTTTTTTTTTTTCTGAGTTGGAGTCTCACTCTGTCACCCAGGCTGGAGTGCAGTAGCACACTCATGGCCACCCCAGCATCAACTTGCTAGGCTCCGGCGATCCTTCTACCCCAGCCTTCCAAGTAGCCAGAGCTTCAGGCATGCGCTACCGCGCCTGGCTAATTTTTTATTTATTGTAGAGACAAGGTCTCACCAAGTTGCCCGAGTTGGTCTTGAACCCGTGGGCTCAGGCAAACCACTTTTCTTGGCCTCCCCAAGAGCTGGGATTACAGGCTGAGCCACCAAGCCTGGCCTAAAGTACTTCTAAACACACAAGTATGTGGGTCTTCTAAGGAACACTATATGACAAAAGAAAGAATTATGGATATACAGAAAAAGTGACAGAATGAATGGAAACAATGCTGAGCTCCTAATACAGAAACAGTTGTAGAGTAGATTAAAATAATTAAGTTATATGTTCTCAAGCCAGGTTACTATCCAGGCTCTCCTACTTTGTTATTCTGTGACTTCCTGGACCAAACATCACCATTTATAAAATACTGCTAATAACAGCGCCTATTTCATAGGGTTGTTGTAAGCAGTAAATGAGTTGATGCTTATTGTGGTTGGCAGAATTCTAAGATGACGTCCAAGAGTTCTGCCCATGGTGTATACACTCTGTATAATAAATGAGCTGTTTTAAGTAACTATAATTGTACTATAGTTCCTCAGTATCCATGGGGGATTGGTTCAAGGATTCCTGTGGATATCAAAATCTACAGATGGTCAAGTCCCTTATATGAAATGCCATACTATTTGCATATCCATGTATATCTTCCTATATACCTTAAATCAACTCTAGATTATATATAATATCTAATACAGTGTAAATGCTATGTAAATAGTAGTAACATTTTTAAATTTGTGGTTTTGTCCCCCAATATTTTTTATCTGTGGTTGGTTGAATCTGTAGATGTAGAAGCCACGGATACAGAGGGCCAACTGTAGTAATTTGTTACACAGCAAAAGGAAACTATAAAGCACTTAGAACACAGGCTGATACATAGGAAGTTCTCAAAAAATATTAGCTATTGGCCGGGCTCGGCGGCTCAGCCTATAATCCCGTGCTTTGGGAGGCCAACGTGAGTGAAATGCCTGAGCCTCCAGGTTCGAGACTCGCCCGGGCAACTTGGTGAGACCTCATCTCTACAATAAATTTTTTAAAAAATTAGCCAGGCGTGGTAGCGCGTGCCTATAGTTCCAGCTACTTGGAAGGCTGAGGCAGAAGGATCGGCGGAGCCCAGCAGGTCGAGGCTGCAGTGGCCAGGAGCGGCCACTGCACTCCAGTCTGGGCGACAGAGTGAGACTCCAACTCAAAAAAGGAAAAAAAATAAAAATAAAAATAAAAATAAAAAAATATATATATATATATATATTAGCTATTATTATTAGAGGATTCCACTCAAGTGTATTCTTTGATGCATTTAGAATACAAATCTGGTAACAAAAATTCAGTTTGCTCATATCATGTGTGCTGGCACAGAAGATACACAGACATATAAATGCATCCCAATAATACAAAGAACTAGGGCAGACAATTCATAACAACATTTTCTGTAATACATATATTCATGGTGATTTTAAAGTGATTTTATAGGAGAAAACAAATTATTATTATTTTGGGGGAGAAACAAATTATTATATTCATATACTTTAGACTGCAATCCAGTTGGAAATAAGTTCAGAATATGCAATGCTATTTCTACTAACCTAAAAATAAAATATAAAATCAAAAAAGTATTTTAATGCATATTAGATCAACAAATACTTAGCAGGGAACAAAGCATAATAATCTAGTAAATAAAATCATAGCATTATGCACATGATAGAACTAAATAAAGGTATATATTTAATACAATGTTAGTAACTACTAAGAAAACAAACCTTAACACAATACATTTGAATAAATAACTACATAGCCTATGTAAATTTAAAAAAATAGCAAAAATCTGTAAGAAGTAGGAAGCAAAATATAATAAATTTGAAGAAGTTCCCATGGAGGTAGCCATAATAAATGTAGAAATATATTTCAGTTAAAAAAACAAGCTCAAGTCTGGGCTCGGTGGCTCAGCCTGTAATCCCAGCACTTTAGGAGGCCAAGGCGAGTATACTGCCTGAGCCCACGGATTCGAGACCAGCCCGGGCAACCTGGTGAGACCTTGTCTCTACAATAAATCAAAAATTAGCAAGGCGTGGTAGCAAGGGCCTGCAGTTCCAAATACTCGGAAGGCTGAGGCAGAAGGATCACCAGAGCCCAGCGGGTCGATGCTGGGGTGGCCGTGAGTGTGCCACTGCACTCCAACCTGGGTGATGGTGTGAGACTCCAACTCAAAACATATATATATATATATGGCAAAATAACAAATTTGAAAAACTTCCATATGTGTACATATGCCATAAAAGTACATATTTCTCTAAATATTAGTAAATGACCAACAATTAAAAATATGAAAAGAATACTTTGATGAATATCTAAGGAAAAAAACATAGTGAAGAAAAAAGTATCATAAACATTTTTTATTGTCAACCTCAAAGTTGAGTAAACCATAGCCCAAACAAAGTCCTCCAACTCAACACTGCTAGAGTTGTGAATATTCTCTTTATCCCAAACATTCATAGCATTAGTGACACAGTTATTATCTTGAAAATACCCTTTGCTAATCACTGTAGTAATCTATGACATTAATGTTCTGCCAATGCCTCTGTTGCTTTTTGAGCCAGAGGCTAAATTATATCTAAAGAGGAAAAACCTTATGATAAATCTCTGTGGATTGTGGCTTGTTCATTTGTTTCCGAAAACTACCTATGAGACAAGAGACTTTCTTCTTTGTTGAAAATTTTTATGTTCCTGACTCCATCATTAAGAGTAGCCTTGCCATCGCTTACCTGCTTGTTCTTACATCCTTACGCTAGACACAGAAGATGCAGGCTAAATGTTGACACAATTATTTGGGGAAGAAAGCACATATAACTTTACAGAAACAATATCTATTGCCTAATATAACAATTCATTTTTCCTGAGGTTGCTGCAAACTTATATGAGAAGGTTTCCTAAATCTCTCACAGTAATCACTAAATCTAAAAGGGTTCAGAGCTCTCATTTTGAGGAGCACATACTTCATTTAGTTAAAAAATTATTAAAGATTCTGTTTCACATATGATTCTAAAATCTTACAAGAAGATCCAAAACGGCCTCAAGAAAAATGTTGAACTCAAACAACAATTGAATAGAATTATAGAAAACCTTATTTCAACACAAGCCTCAGCGTAAGAGCTTCCTTGTTATCTTCAATGTAACACAAATCATCCCTTTAGCATAAAATATTAGGGTCATGGTAATTTCACAGCTTTATTACATTGGAAAAAATTTTAATAGTAAAGTCAGACTACTTCCATTTTATAATATGCAGATAAGAAATATTTTCTCATAAATATGTTAAAAATGAATATTAAAGGGATGATAAAGGAGATAAAGCCACTGGAAGAACATAATCTGAAACTAACATATAGGCCTCCATAGTTATACTTAGAAGAAAAATTTGAGCCGAAGTAAAACTTTTTATTAATTATCACAGAATTCTTAATGAGAAAATCTAATATGAAAGAATCAAAAACACTTTAAGGGTCCTTCCTTTAAAAAGTATACAATATTAACTTGTCCTAAGGTTTTTAACCATTACCTTAATACATGAGTATGAGATTTAACAACCCAAGCCTCCTTTTTAATATGCTCCCGGCCAGGTGCAGTGGCTCAAGCCTGTAATCCCAGCACTTTGGGAGGCCGAGATGAGAGGACTGCCTGAGACCAGGGGTTCGAGAACAGCCCAGACAACTTGGTGAGACCTCATCTCTACAGTATATCAAAAAAATTAGCCAGGTGTAGTAGTGCATGCCTGTAGTTCCGGCTATTTGGAAGGCTGAGATGAAGGATAGCCTGAGCCCAGCAGATCAACACTGGGGTGGCGGTGAGCAAATCACTGCACTCCAGCCTGGGCAACAGAGTGAGACTCCAACTCAAAATATATATATACATATTTATATTCATTATATATATATATTTATATTCTATATATATATATATATTCATTCCTGATATCTAATGGCAGCACCCAACCATGACAAAGCCAAATTACTAAAGTTCTTATTACCTTCAAGCTCATAAAGAGCTATAGTAGATAGATGGGCTAGGTACTCATACCATTGATTTGCTGAACCATCTTTATGGCACCATAAAATACATGTTCTGTTTCTATCTTCATTACAAATCAAAATTGAAGGCTTATAAAATTTCTGAGTTGAATTTAAAATAGTTAACAGAATGTATCTTCAAACTTTACTTTACCTGTGCCATTATTTCCTTTCAATTAAAAATAAACAGTTTTAAAACTGGAGCAGATGCATTATTTCTATTTTAATTATCATGACTAAAACTATATTCCATATTCTACAGTTGTAATAATTTTTTTTTTTTTTAGTTGGAGCCTCACTCTGTTGACCAGGCTAGATTGCAGTGACATACTCATGGACATCCCAGCATCGATCTGCTGGGCTCCAGCAATCCTTCCGCCTCAGCCTTCCAAGTAGCCGGAACTACAGGCACGTGCTACCACACCTGGATAATTTTTGATGTATTGTAGAGACGAGGTCTCGTCAAGTTGCTTGGGCTGGTCTCAAACCCAAGGGGCTTGGGCAATCCAATCGCCTCAGCCACCCAAAGTGCTGGGATTACAGGCTAAGCCACTGTGCCTAGCCTGTAATAATTTAGTAGCATACCAGAACCAATAGCAGATATGACTTTCCAATGTATAATCACTTTAGTTAATGCCTTAGCACAATACTTAGCAGATCACACAATATACATTAAAATAAACCTAAATCTCCAATTTTCTATGGTACAAGTATTTGCAAAATTAAATATGTGCACCATTTTTAAGATAAAATACTGTAAAACTCTGATTTACAAAGGATTAACTGAAGATAAGACCATTTGACCTCTCTTCCTCCTCATTCTAGACATTTTCATTACAGAACAAAATAGACACATTTGCTACATCGATAATGACCTGGCAAAGTCAACCCTAAAGACTTAGCCAAGTCATTTAGGATTTAAGTGACTTTGTGGCTCCTTGTGAAATAATGTACTTCAAAACACACTAGCTGATTTTGAAGCCAATGATCTTACCCATCAATTCAGATAGAAGTGACTTTGAATTTCCAATGGAGTAGGGTGTTTTTCTAAGAATGAAAAAAAAAATAACTTTTCACTAAGAGCAATCAATACATGCTGAGAAACAATGTATCATTTGGGTAAGAACATCAAAAGCCTAATCACCCAACTTCTTTTCTGTAGTAAAAAGAAAGACAAAAGTTTCACAGTTTTAAGCCACATAAAAAATTAATATAGCCTCACTGAATTTCTCATTGCTAAGTTCAACGCTGACTTTGAACTTTTATATGTTGGTTATCTCCTTTTTGAAACTCTCTTCTTTCACAGAGCCCAAACAACCTGAGACCACAGCTTCTGAAATACCTCAGGCTACTCTCTTTTTCTTCATGTCACTTTAAAGATTCTTCTCAGTTTATTTTGAAAAACAGAAAACAGAAAGACAAAGTAACAAAACTGTGAACAAAAGCCCACAGTCACATTTCCTATTTGAAGAACACCGCTCATGAACTAGGGGAACACTATGGGAAAGAGCCAGCAGCATGTGAGGGGCTCATATAGAGAAATCAGACTCACTAGAACAGCCTCAGGTATAAATTTCAGGGAAAATCATAAGTCAACAGCTCTTAACCAAAAATGGTCACATTCATTAAGTATAAACCAACAGCAAAAATCTCCTTGACCTCCAGTCATCACAGTTTAATTCTTAACTCTAGGTTCTTCATTAGCCTATGTGGAATGGTGGCTGTTAAAATCAGGAAATCAGCACTGACTCTTCCACTGGGAATACCGGAAGGAATTAAAGACCCAAATCAAATGATCTCCCCCTCCCAAATCTCTATCTCAAGACTATCTGTCACCATTATCATAGTCTGCTGTACAATATTCTGAGCACCTAAAATGTACTGAACATGGCATGCAAGATTTTTTTAAAAAGGAGGCAGCACAGTTTTGCTTTCAAAGAAACTTCAATATAATTAAGGTATTTATATATTTCTTTTTTATTTATCTTATCAGACAGGGCAGAAATTAAATTTTAATTAACCTTCTTTTTCTATATAGTACTGTTGATAGAGTCGATACAAATTTGTAGAGCTGAAATTTATTAAACTGGTACTTTCTCACCAAAAATAGCCAAGTAAGAATCCCACTGCTTTTTTTGGTCCTATTTCTCCAATACACTATAGAAATAAAGGAAACCTAGGAATGACAAGTTAAACCAATCTCTCCCCTCTTCTTTACTGAAGACAAATAATACTAAACATCACAATGACATACAGGACAGGGAAGAGACTTTAATCCCTGAAGAAGGCCTTCCTACCCAACTACAATAGCAATCTCTAGAAAAATCACCTACCTAACTGACAAATTCAAAACAGCAATAACATATGATAGTTAAAAGAAAGACTGGTTCACATTTAAAATTTATGATAGCACAAAGAAACTGAAGAATTTTATATTCAATGTACTGAATAAAAAGCAGCTGTCAGGCAAATAACAACTAAATAACTAAAATGTGAGCAAATTAATCACATTTTCTCACACTTGAAATTCTGCTTTCATTTAAAAATAAAGATGGAAAGGACTATAATATCAACATTTTTCTTTTTTTGAGTTGGAGTCTCACTCTGTCGCCCAGACTGGAGTACAGCTCCCGGCCACCGCAGCCTCGACCTGCTGGGCTCTGGCAATCCTTCCGCCTCAGCCTTCCAAGTAGCTAGAACTACAGGCGCGTGCTACCACACCTGGCTAATTTTTGATATATTGTAGAGATGAGGTCTCACCAAGTTGCCCAGGTGGGTCTCGAACCCGTGGGCTCAGGCAATCCACTTATCTTGGCCTCCCACAGCGCTGGGATTACAGGCTAAGCCACTGAGCCCGGCCAATATCAACATTTTTTAAAACATCAAAATAAGCACCCAAACTAGTATCCACCTTAAAATTTTTTAATTATTAATGTGCCTAAGATTCTTTTTGTGTGTGTTGGAGTCTCACTCCATTGCCCTGACTGAAGTATAGTGGCACGCTCATGGCTACCCCAGCACCGACCTGCTGGCCTCCGTGATCCTTCTGCCTCAGCCTTCCAAGTAGCCAGAACTTCAGGCACATGCTACCACGCCCGGCTAATAATTTTTTGATTTATTGTAGAGACAAGGTCTCACCATGTTGCCCTGGCTGGTTTGAACCCGCGGGCTCAGGCAATCCTCTCTCCTCGGCCTCCCAAAGAGCTGGGATTGCAGGCTTGAGCCACCGTGCCCAGCCATGCCTAAGATTTTTTTTTTTTTTTTTTTTTTTGAGTTGAGTCTCATTCTGTTGCCCAGACTGGAGTGCAGTGGCACACTCATGGTTACCCCAGCATCAACCTGCTGGGCTCCAGTAATCCTTCCACCTCAGCCTTCCAAGTAGCCGGAACTACTTACTGCGCACTACCACACCCAGCTAATTTTTGATTTATTGTAGAGTCGAGGTCTCACCAAGTTGCCCAGGCTGGGCTCGAAACTTCGGGCTCAGGCAATCCACTTACCTCGGCCTCCCAAAGTGCTGTGATTACAGACTGAGTCACCAAGCCCAGCTGTGCCTAAGATTTCAAAAGTTTAATTACATTAAAATTTTGTAAGACATATGCAGTCTATATAGATAGATAGAAATAGAGATATATATTATATGTATCTTTTTAATTTTTTTATTTAAAGACGGGGTCTTAGAGTGTTGCCCTGGCTGATCTTGAACTCCTGGGCTCAAGCAGTCCTCCCACCTCAGCCTCCCAAAAAGGTGGGATTACAGGTTGTGAGCCATTGTGTCCAGCCACAGTTCACATTAATATAATTAACAGAAAATCAATGTTCCTTCTAAAATCAATACATAGTTTTTAATTGTTCAAAAATATTTAATGTCAGCCAGTGAATTGGCCTACAATCTTCTCATGGGCTTTCCATTTCACAGAAAAGGCTGAAATTCTAATAAAACAATGCATTTATCAAAACACGCTATCACATTATGACACAGATAGGAAAGGAGAAGTATTAAATACATGTAGCCAGGTATAGTGGCTCACATCTATAATCCTAGCACTTTGGGAGGCCAAGATGGGAGGATCATTTGAGTCTAAGAGTTCGGGATAACCTAGGCAACATAGAGAGACTTCATCTCTACAAAAAAATAAATAGCCAAACATAAGTCCCAGCTACTTGCAAGGCTGTCATGGAAGGATCACCTAAGCCCAGGAAGTCTAGGCTGGGGTAAGCCATCATTGTGCCACTGTATTCCAGCCTGGGCGACATAGTGAAATTAAAAATATATTATATTATATTATATTATATTATATTATATTATATTATATTATATCATATCATATTATATCATATCATATATATCATGATATTAATTTATATCATATCATGATATATATTATATCATATCATATCATATTATATATGCAGCAAAAAAGTAAGATCAGGCACTTGAATTATTATGCTCCTCCAGTCAAACAACAGTATAGTGAATTGGCCAGTTTACAACAAAAGGACCAGAACAGTCAAAAACTCCAATACTTCAAACACATCAGAATTAACTTGGATAGCTGTCTAAAAATGAATGGTAAGATGGATACTAACCTTATTCTTCTACTCGCCAGGAAGAAAGTTCCAGGATTCTATTTTGTTTCTCAAGTTCTTTGTCTACTGTGCTCAATCTAAAAATCTTCTGAAGTTATTGGGCTTTGAAATTATACTTAGAAAAAAATAAACTGTGGAATACGGACTGCACATAGAAATGCCCCCAGAAACATTAACAAGGTTTTGAAAAGGAGGAAGCCACTTGTTGAAACATGTCCTTCATGGCTAAGAGGCTTTAGTATCCAATCCCAGAGCACACCTCCTACGAATTATAATTTACAAAGGCAGATCCCACGCAATTCTAGACATACAAGTGCAAATAGATCCCAAGAAATTAGTGAAATTCATTCAATAAATGGCTGGTCCTTATAAAAGAAAAACGTACCCTGCATTAGGGAAAACCAGACACTATATGTGGATATCCAGGTTTTTAAAACAAAGCAATGAGCTTACCAAAATAAATCTTCTTCCAAAAAAGGTTTATAATAGGACCCTGTTAATTTCTACTTTTTCCTGATTCACATAACCTGATATATTATTTATATAAATTAAATGTATAAGCAAGATTTGCAGGAAAAAATATGCTGTGCAATACTTAATTACATGTGTATCATTTTGCTACAAAAATAACTACAAGAAACTGGTAACCTGGAAGCTCCAATGAACAAGATCTGCTTTTTCAAAAATCACTAATCCTTTGATTCTTCCTAGAGGACCAGAATGATCAGACAAGACTACCTGAAAAGAAAGAATGACACAAATGAACTGAGAGAAAAGATTACCAAAACATCTGCATATGGTACACTGCCATTCATCTTCAGCAGCCATTCAATCCTGAGAGACTGCAGCTTTTGACTATACCCTTTTGTGATAAACTTGCCAGCTCAAGATACTAGCACCTAACTGGAGGAGCAAAATAATCGTGCCTGTTTTATTTTTTATCCACTTATATTTTACACTTCTACCCTCCCATTCCTGTCATAACAGGACATGTCTAAGAGAGTTGAGAAAGGTTTCCTAGAAAGGCACCATCTTGAAGAATGAAAAGAAATTTTCTGGGAGATTAGAAGGAACTGTATGAGCAAAGGTTGGAATAAGGAAAGGCATATAGAGCTTCAGGGGGAATACAAATGTCAAGGCTTTAGAGAGCTTTGAAGCTTACTCAACTAATGGTGACAAATATTAGTAAATATGTGACATATCAAATGATCACACTCACAGAGAGCTCTCTATTATTTTATAATTGGAAACATGTAGTTTTCTCCAAAAAAACGTTTAAATACCCAAATCATCCAAGTTTAAACATTCCTTGTCATGTGGGAAATACCCTTCTACTAAAAATAAAAACTAAAAGATAATTTTTAACTATATAGATCATAATGCCTTGCTCCCACAAAATGCTAAAAACTTTGCAAGTTTCTCTTTGCTAATTCTGAGGTGATGGAAAGTGAGAAATACCATCCAAACCTCACTGATACGAGGAAAATATTTTCAGCAGAAAAAAAATCTTTGCCGGGCTCGGTGGCTCAGCCTGTAATCCCGCGCCTTTGGGAGGCTGAGGTGAGTGGATTGCCTGAGCCCGCGGGTTCGAGACCCGCCTGGGCAAGTAAGACCTCATCTCTACAATAAATAAGAAAAAATTAGCCGGGCGT
>CAUYQG010159991.1:0-23850 GCA_963574415.1 Tarsius wallacei | reverse complement strand
TTCTTCTATTCCTCAGTTTTTCTTTCTTATTCTTCTACATTTCTACTTTGTTGTATTTTTTCTACTACCTAAGGGGGAAAATGCACTTATATAAACATTTAAATATATTTGCTACAATAATAGAAACATGAACATCTTTATAAATATATAAAGTACAAATATGTAATATTTATATTGCATGCATTCTATACTAGTTTAATAAATTAAAATATAATTAATTAAGTTGTTATTTTATTTTTTAAGGAATCAAATTCTTGGAGAGTCAATAATATCCAGTGTTTTTCACAGTAACATACAAAGAGAATATTAAGTTCGTCTTTTTACCCTTGGTATTTCAAAAGTATGTGGAGCAAAGTCATTCCTCATACTGTCCCTACCACTAAAGGCCATGCAGTTTTATTTTAATGTATCACTTTATTTATGTGCACATTTCACTCTACAAAATGCTCTAGCTTGATCGGAAAACATTTTATGTTAAGTAGTACTCTCATAGTTAAGACTCTATTACAGAAAAACTTGCTAAATATGTAAACAAAAATGTTTATAAAGCCTCAATTTTTTTTCTATTAATTAGATGAAGAGAAGGAGCAAAGAAGAGGTCTGCAGTATATAACCTGTGGTATATATTAGATTTTTGTTAATAAATAGATTCTAAAAGCTCTATGCTATTTCTTTTTGTATAAGCTAGAAGGAAAGATTGTTCTTTATATAACTCAATGACCTTATTGGAAATTAAGTAACCATCGCTTTCCTAGAAAAATGACAGAAATCTTAAATATTTTGGATGATATTTTTCCTTCAGCTTCCTTTCTTCTTGCTCAATCTTTCTTTCTCCTCGCTACGCCATACTCCCCAACCCTGCACTGCATTTAGAAATGAAGCTATTGCTTGATTTCAAAAGACACAAGAAGTCATATTATTTCTTGTCTTAGAAGGAAAGGAGAGACGGATATTCCTTCCTGAGAATTTTCAGCTGTGATAACAGTTTCTACTGCTGTAACTTTAATCGGTTGCATAGCAGCTTCAGTGAAATGGGAATAGTTACTTAGAAAGGAGATAGCAACAAGTCCCACAGGGTCTTTACACCTTAATTCCCTAGGCCTCTAATTTAGCTTCCAGAAATTTATTTTACTGCCAGTGAGCGCTCCCTATTGGCAGGCCACAAATTTTCTGTGTCTACAATATTCACTGATAACAAATGCTTTTTATATTACTTAGATTATTGAATATTGCTTTCAAATTCTACATGCCTTAGGACTGGGTATTCCAGATTGGGTATTTAGATTTGTCAAAAGTCTGATTAATAGCCCTTGTCCAAGAACAGAATAAGATTGAGAGAAACAGAGTTAATTTGAAGCATTAGATGGAGTCAGAATAGACCTGTTCAATACATCTTCTTATGCTTTTAGAAAAAAAGTCTAGTAAGAAATCTGTGGCAATATTTGTATTTTTACGACTAATTTCTGGAATCTTCGCATAGCGTCTACTTCAGATGACTTTAATTTAAAAGATTATCTTTTTATCATCTCCTTATTCTCCTTTTAACAATAGATGACACTTCATAAATACTAGATTATGTAATCATGTGTATGTATATCACTTTGTGTCTGTCTTTCTCAGTTTGAATGCAAGCTCAGAGAGGACAGAGATTTATCTTTGTTTTATTAATTACTTTATGCCAAGAGTCTGAAATAGGACCTCGCACGATAAGGTATTCAACAAATGCTCGAGGAGTGCATCAGAGCTTGCTTAAAGCCTTTCAGGACTCACTTTACATCAGTTAGTGTTCTACATATTTCAAAATATCGATTTGCTAAATAATCAAAAACAAGTTGGAGGCAGGTATGATTATTACCCACATTTTACAAATACAGGAACCAAGGTTTGGTGGTTTGTGAACTGCTAAATGTTTATCAAGTATGTTGAAAAACAAACAAACAAACAAAAAATCCTTGATTTAATGTGTGCTAATTACTAGGGTGCAAACACTGCTATTCACAGCTGATTCAAGCAACAAACATGACATTAACTGGCTCACAAAATTCCAATAGTGCTTGCACTGCACTATAAAAAGTTCTAAGTAAATTATATAAGATTGCCTAGCTAGAAGGGGTATAGCTAGGCTATAAAGTTAGAAAAACTGGCCATGCCTGCTTGATCCAGAGTCCAGTGATAATTTTTGAGTAGCCTCAAGTTGTAGCGATTAACAAAACACATATTTAATTATTTTTTCTAGTTGTTTTCCTCCAAAATATCACTTAAAAAAAAAAAAAAACTAGTTGTCATCCTGGTTACTGTAGGATTTTTATTTTAATTATCAATCTTTCATCAGGTTGCATTTGTCTGGAAGCTATACTAATGATGAATAACAAAGTCATTTTTTCTAGTTCTACATTTTTTCCTTTGTAAAAGATTGCTCTATTTAGCAATCATTTTTTGAGGGTTGAGAGAACTATCTACTTTGAAGGATGCCTTGGATTCATCCATTTATAATTCCTCAGTACTTATTGTGGTAGAACTAAGTAGGCATTTGGAAATTAGAATCAAGAATAAATAACAGATATTCAAACTGAATCTCAAGGGTGAGAAGCTGGAGGACATCTGAATCATATTACCAGATGTTCAGCCTCTACTATGAATTCAAAAACAAACCAAAAAAAAAAAAAAGTTAATTGAAATATTTTGAGGTCATCATACAGTTACAAATTACAACTCAGGACTTTACCTCATAAGCAAATGCAACTCTGAAATTAAAGATGTATTAAACTTGAAACACTGAAAGAAAATAAAATCATAAATACCTCAATTTTCCAGACTTACAATAGAATCTCACCTATAAAGAACTGGCTTCTTATTTTCTTCGAGTTTGCATGGCATATTCCCAATATTTGGTATTTCAACTATAGGCACAATAACCAATCCAGGTATCAAAAATTCAATCATTCCATTTTAGTAAACTGTGGTTCCTATAATCCGATATATTAATGGTTAGACAGAGAGAGGGTTCAGTATTAAATCCTTCTTTTTGAATGAGTTTCAGGTGGTTCTATTTCCAAAACTGTTGAAGCAAAGGCATTAATTATACATTTCCATTATGACAGAGCCAACATCGGCAGTCACTAAGGCATAATTTCTTTAGGAGGCAGTGCAGCATGTTCTCTGATCAAGTTTTGTTTCCCACAGGGAGGCATCAGTCTTAAATTACATAGCAAGCAGGCAAGAGAAAGGAAGCAAACAATAAGCACTTCCAGGGAAATAAGAAAAGAGGATCCGACTCAGGGTACCCTATTGAATAAATAAAATCCTCCATTTCTGTCAGTTATTGTCATTCACACACACTTACCTGCACACACATCACAGGCAAGGTCTTCAGGATAAGCATCGATTTTATTATATTTCCTTTTGCTATCTCGCTTCAGAGAGAAAATACTTACTTGCCATTTTTTAAGAGCATTACATTTTCTTTCTTTCGTCTGAAAAACTGAAGGTGGGGTGAGGTGATTCCTACCTAACAAGGATTTTTTAAAAATTAAACAAACAGTTGTTCATTGAAAATCGGTGAAACTCCCAATTTGTTTTGCCTTACTCAAAGCTATCATGTACTTTACTTTATTAACTCATAACATATTATAGTAAAAAGTAGTTCTGTCAATACATATCAGGCTAAAAAAAGTCCCATAAAAGTGCAGGGTAAATTCTTAGAAGATAACATATGAGAAATCCTAGATTACCTTAGTAGGGCAATGAGTTTTCAGATGCCAAAAAAAGACACAATCCAAGAAAAAAATAATTAATGCCCTGGAATTTATTACATGTAATTAAAAACTTCTGCTCTATCAAATCCACTGTTAATGAGAAGACAAGCTACATACTTGGAGAAAACATTTGAAAAAGACATAGATGATAAATGACAATGATCCACAATATGTAAAGGACTCTTAAAACTCAGCAAAAAGAACATGAAAAGCCTAATTTTAAAAATGGGCAAAAGATCAGAATTGTATTCTCATCACAGAAGACACATGGATTTCAAACAAGCATATGAAAACATAATGCACATTATAATACCATCAGGGAAATGCAAATTAAGACTACAATAAGTTACGATCGTACACTATTGGAATGACTAAAATCCAAAACACTGGCAATGGCCAATGTTGGCAAGGATATGGTGCTGCAGGATCTCTCATTCATTGCTGGGGGCAAGGCAAAATGATACAGCCACTTTGAATGACAGTTTGGCAGTTTCCTACAAAACTCTGACCAGCAGTTATGCATCCTGGTATTTACTTAAATGAGTGAAAAACATATGTCCAAGAGAAAACCTGCACCTGGATGTTTATAGCAGCTTTATATGTAATTACCAAAACTTGGAAATCATCAAGATGCCTTTCAGTACGTGAGTGGATCAATAAACACTGGCACAGGCAGACAATGGGATATTATTCAACACTTAAAAGAAAAGCACTATCAAACCAAGAAACGATATCGAGGAACCTTAAATGCGTATTACTTAGTAAAAGAAGCCAGTCTGAAAGGCTATGCATGCCATGATTTCAAATGTATGCCTTTTGAATTCTTACCCTATCTCTAAAACATTTCTAAAAATTTCTGTCTGACACTCAGATTTGGGGACTAATACACTTCTCTATAACCCCAGCATACCAGTGCCACTAAAAGTTTGTCTTTTATCTTTATTTTTCCTTTCCCTCTTGTCCTTCATTGAAACCGTATTCTACTGTGCAGATACCTGGATTGCCAAAACTTGGAAATCATCAAGATGCCTTTCAGTAGGTGAGTGGGTCTACCTGGAAGACCACAAGCCACCAAGCTACCTGAAAGACCACACCACAGGTGCCTAAAAGAGACTTGGTAGGATTGTGGGTATCAAGAACCTATACCCAGACTCTTACAATGAACTAAAGAAGGACAGAAGATTTTGCCACTTTCCATATGAGGAGGCATAGCCAATTTCCCTTACTTTGAATAGGAACTGTTCTTGATAATTACTTTGACCAACAGCATGTAATCGACGTGATATTCTGGAACTTTCAAGGCCAAGTATTCTACTTCCTTTCTCAGCCAGAAAGGCAGCCATCGTACAATAAGGAAGCGTGGGTGGGGCTCACAAACAGGGAAACGCTGGGTGGAGATGGAAGAAGCCAGCTAGAAAGGCCCAAAGTTCCAGCTATGCGGGTTGTAGTCTTCTTGGACTTTCCAGCCAAACCGATTCGGCCTGCTGCATTCAATCAAGCAGGTGACCTCGGTCAATGCCACGTGGAGCTGAGCATCTCAGATGAACTTATTTGCCTTCACATAGAATTGGTGAAAAGGAATGCATTTTTGTGGTCTCATGTCAATACCTCTCGGATATTTTATAAAACGAAGATGTATATACACGAAACAGTTGTCTACTTTGCTCGAGCATTGAATCCACTAGATGCTTTAAAATTTTTTTAAATGATCTGGGACCCAGCCAGGCAAGTTGACATTTCTGAGGGTGGAGTCTCAGCATCACTATTTTTAAAAGCCCCTCGGGTGACTGTAACCCATCATCAGTTTTGAGAACTATGCCGCAAGTCTTGCTTTTTGCCCAGTTCTGCTTCAAACTGATTTTTTTTTTCTGTAACATTTAAATATTCCCCGTATAGTTTAGCCTTATGTCATCTGGCTCTATTGCTTTCTCTTCTTAATCTGAAAGTCTTCTTCTTCTGCAACCCTCAGTTCCAAGCATTCTGCAAACAATGTGTCTGATGTTAGAGGTAATTAATGAATCGAATCACCACTTCAGTGTTGGGGTTTGTTTGTTTGTTGGTTTGCTGGCTTGTTTTTGAACAATCTGTTGTCTGGGTCTGGATATATCTCAGTGGGAAGGGCCTCAAGAAATGAATATTTAATTCCTTTCTGACATATGAGTCACTGAACATATATTCGAATCTCCAGGCATCATTTTTCACAACTTTTTCAGGTGTTTTAAGATCTTACATTGCCAACATGAGAAGTTGTCAGTAAATGATTCAGTGTGCCTACAAGCAGCTAATTTGAGTATTCTAAATTTCTTTAGATTGCCTGGGAGAGACAGGTATCTTTTCCAGATTTTAAGTAGAGCCATAAATATAAACTCAGATCCAATTAGCAGTTGTATAAAATAGCTTATATATTTAATAGACATCTGCCCTACATTAAAGTGGTTGATATTTCAACTTTTTTCATCAAAGTAAATCTTTTAAATATTAACACATTTTTTATTGAGAAGCAATTCTATTGAGTTCATAAAAATACTAAGAACAAAAATGGATCTTGACCATTCTACTTTAGGATTGATGATTGAAGTGCTGACATTCAGGTATATGGGAAACAGACACAGAATAGTCTGATTCTAGGTTGTACCAATTACTGCTTGTGTGAACTTAATGAAGCCACTTAGACCCTCTAATTTCAGTTCTTTATCTATAGAAATAATAGTATCTACATCTCAGAGCTATTTTGAGGTTTGCAATAAGATAATGTTTCATTACACAGTTCTCAAAAGAAAATAGGCATTGGGTAAATATTATCAATCATAATAATGTCTAAGTAGCACAGTAATGAGCTTGCTAAAATACAGCTAAAGAACACCTCATACTCCCTGTTCCTCTCATCCTTCACTCCTTAGGGAAAGAAAAGAGGCAGGGGACACTTGAGAAGAAATTCATGGATGGCCATCTAGGTGAACAGCCGAACCCTGAATGCAAATGCAGATGGCACAAAACAAAATTCCTAAAGATGCAAAAAATGAGTAGACATTTATGGAATGTCTACTCTATGTATGCCATGCACTCTGCTAAGAGTCAATTGAAAAGTTAACAACACGGTTCAGGAAGAGAGACCACAGTCAAGTCTTATCAATTATAGATTGACTAAAGATGTTCTTGGGGGAACGAAAAACGCCTGCTGAGTGATTTTTGTTCAGCAGAGTCATTTTAATTAGTGTAAATCACCTCATTTCCTTTCTGAGAACCTAAATTCATTTCTACTTAGGCATAGAACCATGAGAAGAAACCAAGACTCCTGAGTCCCAGAGAGTTGCACTTTCCATTACAACTTGCAGCTGTAGGAATAAAGGGAACAGTAAATGCGACTTGAATTTCATGATTTCAAATATCCAGTAAAGATGAATCCACTTGCTGCACCTGCTTGTTGTTTTATCTTTCCATTTCCCATCTCCCTTGTGAATTGGCCCACAGACACAACAACTATTGAAAATGATTGGATCTTGAAAAAATGCAAATGGATATTTCATACCCCATAGGTTCTTCTGCAATGGTAATATCTGTGCTATATGCACACTGAAAATTAAATCATTTTTTAAGCTAGCGTAGGGTCTGTCTAATAAAAACCCTTATGAAACCCCACTGTGTCCGCTCAGTAGCAGCTTTTCACAGTGAAACATTTAAGCATCTAAAAAGCAACAGAACAAATGTGATTGATTATCAGTGCACTTACCAGATTCCGCATTGAAATTAAAGAAAGTAAAAGCTCTTTTATGAAAGTGATACAACCACCTGCAATATTAAACCAATAAAATATGTGTTCAACTGTTTATGAACTGTCTTGACCCAGACACATAAAGTAACCTTCTAGTACGTAGGAGCCTTATATAGCAACTGATCAATCCTTCCTAACTGTGGCAAAAGAGTAAAAAGCATTCCAAATTGACTAAAAGGTCAAAACACTCAAAGAATTCCATCATTGAAGCAAATATGAAGTTAGCCACACTCGTGGTAAGCAGAACAAATAAAAAAAAATGCAGCCTATTAGGATGTATTTGGGAGATATTCTAAGAATTATTAACTCATTAAAAACAAGCTCCCGGAGCCTGACACATAACAAATCTGGATTTGATTAAGCATTCACTTGTTTTCTGCTTATCTAAATATTAGTCAATGCCCCTGATGATTTTGAAGGAGCTGATGCAATTCTTTGCAAATAGCTGTGTTATCTATAAATAACCCACATTTACTCAGTCTCCAAAGAATCTTTTATGGCTGCAGATAATATTTGTATATATTCCTTTCTTTAAGGAGCACAAACACAACAAATACATGTCTGGTTCTCCAATAATTGTATAGTCACCTTGGGATTCATTTTAGGGAAAAGAAAGTCTGAAACTTGAATGAACCTGTATGACAGAGTTTGAGATTGAGATTCTTTTGCAGAGAAGATCTGAGCAGCAGAGAGTACAAGGTAGGCCAGAGTAGCGCGCAGCCAACCTTAGAGTCTTCTAGGTTACCAGGAATTTTCTAGAATGAAGAAAAGTATTAAAGACGTCTTGTAGCTGTGGGTTACTTAAGCTCGTATGACTGGGTGACAGTGAAAGGGAATGGCTTCATTAAGTTGAGGGCCATGATTTAAAATGGCAACAACTTTGTCCTAGACAAACAAAGTGATTGGGTGGGGGCAAGATGGACAAATTGAAATGGGGAAGAAATCAATAACGGATTACTAAAACATGGGTGTAACTCAGAGAGTTGATTGCAAGGAGTAAAGATATTTCTTATTTTATGAGAATCAGAGAACACAGTTAAATCAGTGGCAAAAACAACAGACAAATAAACCCATTGATTTACTCTGTCCCTGGGTCTGGGTCAGGTTTGTGCCTGTGATGTGGTTTATGCAGCCTCACACATGGAATATATAGAGATTGTGGCAGGCGTTAAAGCAAGCTTCTAGCGGGAAAGAATTGTGCTAATTCCATACACAGCCAAATTCTTCACCTTTGTGCCTGTGTTTGTGTCTGTGTCTGCATGCAAATTTCCTGTTGGAATAGCTTTATGCACCATTGTTTATTGATTGTTTCGGGGTAAAAATTTCTTTCATGTAGATGAATTTAATTCTTGAAATAAGGAAATTCCATCAACAATGTGAATAATAAAGTGAAGCAACTACCCTAGTGAGTAAATATAAAACAAAAATATTGGAGAGGCAGATGGAAGTAAATACACATCAGTAAGGGTTGGACACAGTGACTCACATCTGTAATCCCAGCACTTTGGGAGGCCAAGGTGGGAGGATCACTTGAGTCCAGGAGTTTGAGACCAGCCTGGGCAACATAGCAAGACCTTTTTAAAAATTTAAAAAAAAAAAAAGCAGCATATGGTGGCACATGAATGTAGTCCCAGAAGATTGGGAGACTGAGGAGAGTGGATCCTTTCAGCCCAGACGTTTGAAACTGTGGTGAACCAAGAGTGTGCCACTGTACTCCAGTCTGAGTGACAGAGTGAGACTCGAACTCAAATTTAAAAAAAAAAAATCTATAAGCTTAATAGTCTGGAAATACTCATTTAAAAATTATTGTTCAGGGTAGCTCCAACACAAAATTTCAAAAATGCTTCAATTAATAACAACACAATCATAAAATAGAAAAGCCACCAAGATGGCCAATTTACTGACCGTTAACTACAATAAAATGCCTCTGTGATATATAATCCCACCACAAAAATCCGGAATTTTACCTGAACTTCATAGCAAACAAATACATTTTTGCCTTCGACCTCAAAACTGGGTATGAGAGAAATGTAGACACTCCATCAAATGCTATGAACTATTTTGTTCATATTTATATGGTAAAAAATGAAGTTTTAAATTAAAATTGTCTTTTGTATATTCACTTATAGTGTAAGCATCCAAGAATAAATGCAAAATATTGATCCTTACTGGTTGGCAGAGTGCCGTCATGGATTCTGGCTATTTCTTCCAACGTGCATGTGTCCACAGAACCGAGATTCCAATTGTGCCCTGTTCTCAGACAGATGATGTGCCAGGCAGTGGCCGTGTTGCCCTATACACGAGCACCCCCTGCTGGCAATTTCTGGAGGCCCATTCTTTGCATCCTAACAAGCGATTTGAATGATCTAGAATGTAGACAAATGCTTCCATGGGCAAACATGTAAATAGAAATAGCTCAAGAACGTAACTCAAGGTACCTTGTTGATATGGGTCTCCTTTTAAAATATAGCAACTGAATAACAAAAAAAAATCCCTTGTTCAATATTTAAAAATTAAGTAGATGAATTTATAATGATGACTTTCCTGTTGCTACTGCAACATTGACAACACATTGAGTGGCTTTAAAAGAATACAAATGCATGATTTTACAGTTTAGTAGGTGCGATGTTTGCCATGGGCCACACTGGGCTGACATCAAGATCTCAGCATTGCCTGAACTTCTTTCTGGTACCTCTGGGGAAGAATGTTTCATTGCCTTTTTTTTTGGCTTCAAGGGCAGCGGTCCCTAACCTTTTTGGAATCAGGGACTGGTTTTGTGGAAGACAATTTTTCCACCTACATGTGGCATCATTAGACATTAGCTTCTCATCAGGAGTGGAAAGCCTAGATCCCTTGTATGCACAGTTCACAATGGAGATTGTGCTCATATGAGAATCTAATGCTGCCACTGATTTGACAGGAGATAGAGCTCAGGTAGTAATGAGAGTGATTGGGAGCAGCTGTAAATACAGATGAAGATTTGCTCACTTGGCTGCTGCTCATGTCCTGCTGCTGCCCAATTTCTAACCTGCCACCCAATTTCTAATCCCCACTTGGGGATTGGTGACCCCTGCCCTAAGGGACTGATTTTGACTTATCACATATCTCCTTGTGAGCCAGGAGTAGTTCATGAGTGGAATTTAAACAGGTTCTGATGAGAAAGAGAAAGCCTATCATGAACATGGAGTACATATACTCTCCAGCATACTAGTCTCCTGGCTCTGTTCCTTACTAGTTATGTGATCTTAAGCAAGTCATTTGACCCTTCTGACCCTTGCTTTGATGTAAAAAAAGAAGGAAAATGTCAACCCAACAGAAGAACCCAAAGAGATCACGGAAATAAAAGCACTTTTAAAACTGGAAGTTCTATACAAAAGAGACACACAGGGCTGGCTTCTCTGACTGTCCTCAGCTCACAGGGCACTGGTGCAGAGGTCACCACACTCCAGCCCCCAAAACACTTAGCAGAGTTGCCAGATTGAACAAGTATAAGTATGAAATGCCTAGTTACATTTCAATTTCAGGTAAATAATTTTTAGTATTAATTATGCCCCAAATATTTCATGGTACATATCTAAAAAATGATTCACTGTTTATCTGACATTCAAATGTAGTCTGGTACCCTATATCTTATGCGGCAATGCTAACTGGGAGCGGCCTGGCCAGAAACAAGTCCTGGTCTGGGCTTCTATTCTGATTTATTTTCTGTCTCTCCTTCAAACCCTGGTTCATGTCTTTCACAGCAATTCTTTCAGTAATCACTCCCACTTCTAATGTTCCCCTAACCCAGTCTCTACTCTCTTCTTGTCTCGGGTGACAACCTTGTTTTTCTGGGTGCTCAGTTTCCAACACTGGAGTCATCCCTGACTCTTTCCTCCCTGCCACTGCCCATTACAGTCCTGTTGGCTCTACCGCCCCAGTAGACCTGGAAAGTTCTCACCACCTCCACCTCTGTTACCTTGTCCCAGCATCTATACCTCCACCTTGCACTGCAGCATTTGCCTCCTGACTGTTCTTCCAGTTTTGGCCCTTCTCCATACGGTGCCAGACTGGTCTTTTTTTTTTTTTTTTTTGAGTTGGAGTCTCACTCTGTCACCCAGACTGGAGTTCAGTGGCCACTCCTGGCCACCGCAGCCTCGACCTGCTGGGCTCCGGCGATCCTTCCGCCTCAGCCTTCCAAGTAGCTGGAACTACAGGCGCGGGCTACCACGCCCGGCTAATTTTTGATTTATTGTAGAGATGAGGTCTCACCAAGTTGCCCAGGCAGGTCTTGAACCTGCGGGCTCAGGCAATCCACTCACTTCAGCCTCCCAAGGCACGGGATTACAGGCAGACTGGTCTTTTTAAAGCACCCATTAGATCACGTTTTTGACTCCTGAACATTCTTCCCTGGTGGCCCATGACTCCTAGAATAAAATCCAAGCTCCATAATATGGCCTAGAAGACCTTACTCAAATCAGACCTTATCCTTCTCTCCCACCTCATTCATCTTTTTCCTTGTCCTTGAAATGTTGAGCTCATCTCCATTCCTGTGTGCGTGTGTGTGTGTGTGTGCGCGCGCACGCGCGAGATACTGTCCCTCAGCTTACAGCGTGAGCTCCTACATTGCCACATGGCACACTTCTTCACAATATTCAGATACCACCCAAAATGTTGCCTCTTCTAAGTAACCCACCATGACCATTTTATTGGAAACAGCAGCCCTTCCAGTCTGTCATTATCTACATCTTGTCCTGCTTTATTTTCTTTGCATTGTTATCAATCTTTGATGTCTTATTTATTTGCTATTTATTTATTTATTATTTTAGTCCTCCTCTCTCCCAGGAAAATGTAAATTCCAGAATTTAACCACTGTATCCAAACACCTAGAACAGTAGTTGGCAGACTAGTAGTCATTCGATAAACATTTGTTGGATCGGTGTCAAATGAATATATGTAGATATGCAAATGAATATACACAAACGCCTTCTAGGTCTGTGTCATTCAAGTTGGTAGTAGCTAGACACACTAGACACATGTGGCTATTGAGCACTTAAAAGATGCTAGTCCAAATTTGACTATGCTTTGAGTATAAAACACAGATTTAGAAGATTTAGCTGAAAGAAATAACTCATAAAAATTATTGTATTGTTACATTTTCGTAATGATAATGTGTTTGATAAAGTGGGTATATGCATATATATTTTTTGAGTAAGAGTCTCACTCTGTCACCCAGGCTGGAGTACAGTGGCATAATCACGGCTCACCGCAGCCTCGACCTCCTGGGTTCAAGTGATCCTCCCAAGTATCTTGGATTACAGGTGCATGCCACCACACCCAGCTATATGTTTATATTTTATTTTTTATAAAGATGAAGTTTCATTTTATTGCCTAGGCCAATCTTAATCTCCTGGGCTTATAAAGTCCTTCCTCCTTGGCTTCCCACAGTGCTGGTATTAATAGGTGTGAGCCACCATACCCAGCCAAAAAATAATAAAAGAGAATAATCAAAATTAATCATACCTGCTTCTTTTTCCTTTATTTAATGTGGCTAAGAAAAATTTTAAAATATATACTTAGTTTGCATTTGTGGCTCACATGCTATTTTGATACATCCTGTTTCTATTGGATAGCTCCAGTCCCCAGACTGCTAGACTTTTGGTGAGGATGCTTTGAACACTGGCAATCTGTAGACTCAACCACTTACATGTTCCTTTCTTTGCTTTCTCTGTCTTCTCTCCCAGGTCCGGAATTTAGAGTGATAAAAGTGACTCTTCAGTATCTCTTTCACTAGAGAAATATGACTTACAGTTTCATCTATGACAAGGCATCCTCCACAATAAATAGGAGGCATCTAAATATAATAACTATTTCATAGTAAGTCTGTAATAAAGACTAGCTAGTACTGTTGCTGGTTTATTTTTGCTGCTATTATTTATCTTGGACCTACTCATCCAGTAGATTATAAACTACTCAGAAAAGGGTATTGTGTCTTCACCTTCATTTGTAAGTCTCCCACACATCCTTTACCATCTTTCAAGGTAAATGATCAATGGGCAGCCTCTCTCTTCATCACAATAGCTTCAGAGCAAAGCAAAAGAGAATTGACTCAGCCTTAAAATGTCAAATGAATCATGATGCCAAGATGATTTATATCCAACTTAGAATACTGTTAATTCAGGCCACCTTGAATGGCTTGCCTTTGACCTCCTCAGAGTCTGAGATGACATTTTTTAACCTGAGATGGGAACCAGTTTTAAGAGTTCTCAGTAACCTGTTGGAGTGAGGCAGGGGGGACTTTAGGACTTAGAGTGAGTCTCAAGCTTCTCCTTGACATTGACGTCTGGCCAAGGAACTTTCACAGAAAAGTTTTTGGAGGAATCATTTGGGGAATGCGTGGGTGTGGAGAAGGAGGAAGTTAGGAGGCGGGGACTGATCTGAAGAATAGGTGAGTGTACAAAGGCTTCCTATGTGCTCAATCAAAAGAGAAGACTCCTTTGGGAGACCCACATTCATATGTCAGAGTCACTCATATTTTTTGTTCTTAAGCTTTCCCTGCCCATAAAACCTTTAATCCCTGACGTCTTCCTGTTTACTTGCTTCTCTAGGATTATACATTCTTCTACCCTTGAGGGAGTAATGAGTCCTTTCTAGTTTACAGTCATCCAAACAAGGTGGCAACCTTCAGTGCATTTTCCGGAAGAAGCATCTTTTAAATTCATCTTTGAGAATGAGACATTTCTCACTGTCATTTATCATGGTTGACATCTAAGAATGACTGAGCCAGGTGAACTGGTTCCCTATAAGCAAAAAATAAATCTGAAGGTTTCTTGCCACAATATTACAAACTTAATACCCTAGATCCCAAAAGATCCTGAATTCATTAAAAGATCTAAATGCTTGTTGAAAAGAGCAAATAATGGGCCTCAGACCACCATCAAAAAAGGGATTGTTTGCAAGTGAATATACCAGATTCTTCCTTAGTAACAGATCTGAAGTGTTAATATTATTACCAGAAGGATAAAAAGAACTTAAAGGAATTTCCTAAGGTGATCATTTGGCTCAGGGGAATCATCACTTCAGTCAATATTTTATAGTCCATCTCTCTATGTTTCATGAAGCATGAGTTTTAAAAGGCAAACTGTATGAAATCCAACAGAGATTAATTTATTACTAATCAGGAAAAGCCACCCACAGAAGATCTGCACCAAAACTGCATTGTCATACATCCTTTTCTCTTAGATTAAGTGAGAAATCTTCAGACAAAACCCAATAAATTGGACTTGACTAATATAAACCTTTAGTTAAAACAATAATTGTACTTGAACAATGTATTTCAACAGATGACCAAAAAAACAAAAAGCTAGAAAAAGCTACAAGTAAAAAAAATTTACCCTCAATAGTAGTCAAATAACGCATACATGATATAATGTTCTTAAATTAGCAAATATAAAAATAACAATAATAATTTCCACTATTGGCCAAAGTATTGGGAAGTAGACATTTTCACTGTTTTGGGGAATGTAATTTGGTACAAGCTTTTGGGAGGACAATTTGCAATACATCAAAAGCCTTAAAAGATTCCTATTCTTTGGTCCAGCAATTATTCTTCAAAGATTTTATACTTGGACATGATTTTAAAAATTAAACATTACATACAAAGATATTAAGCTGTATTTATGATAGTAAAAATGGAGCCAACCAAAATGTTCCGTAACAAGGCACTGGTTAAAATAACTAATGGAACATTAATATGATAAAATTCTGTCATTAAAATATAATGCTGGAGACAACTGATTTGTAGTAATAATGTAGTACCTTGTATCAACTAATTATTCCACTAAAAACAAAAAAAAAGACTACTGTTCGAAACTTCTAGTTTCTGGTCTAGCATATAAACTTGGAAGTTGCCATTTTCATCCTCACAACAAGAAAAAAAATCGGAACAAACTGAAATCAACAACTCTTCTTACATCCATCAGAAAATTGAGGTCACAGGGAAAATCAATTTCCCCAAATTTGGAGAGACAGAGAATCAGAACGTACCAGAGCAGATGCCCAGGAGCAGAAGTCTCTGTGGCAACAAGTACTAGGGTAGAAGACACTCACATGTAATTGATGAATTGTTGGAGGTTCACTCAGTGTGTGCAAATATGAGAATCTGAAAGTTAAAAATTCTGGGGGCTAGGAGGCCAATCTTAGGAGTCACTGCTCTTTTGTAAGTATTATCTCCTGGAGCCTTGCCAGGTTCTTATGGTGAATATCAGAGAAAAATTGCCTTATGCTTCTGGTAAGTATAAGGCAAGCATAGCCATTTTGAAATATGTCCAGTGCATTCTGGTATTCTTAATAAGGTCTGCCTTCAACAGAACCTATTTTGCCAGAGCCTAAACAACTGGGGTTCTCCCAGAACCCAACTGACCAATGGAAAAGAAAACGATCCAATTCAGCCAGCTCTAGCCGTCATAAGGGAAAAGGGAAATACCCAACTACAGCCCCCTCTAGCTTTCCTGCCTCACCTCGTGGAGGGGCCAGAAAACTAAAAAAGCACTTGTGAAGGTCACAGCTCAGGAGCACATGCTCACTGCAAGAGTGAAGCCAAATCATAGGAATTTGAAATGCTTCCATTCCTTCCTACTCCTTACTACCACATTAATTAGGCATCAGTTAGGCTTCTGTAAAATAATAGAAAAGTACAACCAAAAGAACTGCACAACCCAGACTCCATTTAATAAGTTTCTAAGGAAAACCAAAGACAGCAGGGGAGGCAAAAACAAAGACATTAGAGGAAATTTTAGCCTCGGACACCAACAGCTATAGCAAAGTGTAAATACAGCCTAACCCCTAGCCAGATAAACATAAAACTTCATTCTAAAAGGCTATTTACCACAGTTTCTTTTACCCAGTATATTACAAGACATACTAAAAGGCAAATAAACATAATTTGAAGAGAACGAGCAAATATCAAAACCCAAACTCAGATATGGCAAGGAATGTTATAACTGTGATTGTGAATTTTAAGCAACTAAGATTAATATGCTAAGAACTCTAATGGAAAAAGTGGACAACATACAAGAATGGATGTGTGATATACACACAGAAATAAAAAAATATAAGACAGAATCTAAAGATAATGTTGGAAATCAAAAACACTATAACATAAATAAAGAATTCCTTTCATGGGCTCATCAATAGACTGGACACAACCAAACACGGAATCAGTGAGCTTGAAGAAATGTCAGTAGAAACCTCCCAATCTGAAATGTAAAGATTTTTTAAATGAAAAGGACAAAACAAAATATCCAAGAATTGGGAGACAGTAACAAAAGATGTTGTACATGCATATTGAGAATATCACAGAAGAAGAAGAAAAAGAAAGAGAAAAAAGTTTGGGGCAATAATGACTAAGAATTTTTCAAAATTAATGATAAGTGTCAAACCACAGATCCAAGAATTCAGAGAACATCAAGCAGTGTAAATGCCAAAAATAAAAATAAAAATAAAAATTGATAACTAAGCATATCATATTCAAACTGCTGAAAATCAAAGACAGAGAAAATCTTGATTAAAGTTGAGATGAGAAAGACACCTTGTCTATAGAGGAGCAAAGAGAAGATAGGACATCTCTTTAGAAACCATGCAAGCAAGATGAGAGTAGGATGAAGTATTTAAAATATCAAAAGAGAAAAATCACCAACTTAGAATTCTGTATCCAGTGGAATTATCCCTCAATAGTAAAAAAGAAAGTCCTGGTATAGTGGCTCATGCCCATAATCCCAGCCCTTTGGTGACTGAGGCAGGAGGATTGCTTGATTCCAGGAGTTCAAGAGAAGCATAGGCAACATAGCAAGACTACAGAAAAACAAAAAGTGCCAGGTGTGGTGGCACATGTCTATAGTCCCAGTACTTGGGAGGCTGACGCAGAAGGATCACTCTGAGCCCAGGAGGTCGAGGTTGTAGTGAGCTGTGAGCATGCCACTGCACTCCAACCTGGGTGACAGAGTGTGACCCTAACTCAAAATTTTTAAAAAAGTAAAGACTTTCCCACACAAACAAAAATTGAAGAAATTTGTCACCAGTAAATCTACCTTGCAAGAAGTGTTTTAAAAAAAATTCTTCAAAGAGAAAAAAATATATAGGTCATACACTTGAATCTACATAAAGAAAAGAAAAATGCTAGAGAATGAATAAATAAAGGTAAGATAAGGACTAATTTTCTTATTGTTAATTGATCTAATAGATAAAATTTGTTGAAAATAGTAATAGCAACAATGTATTCAAATGATTATAGCTTTTGGATAAAGAAAACGAATCACAGAAATATTATATAAGACAGGAGGGAGAATTGGAGAATACTCTGTCAGGAAGTATTTGCACTACCCTTGACATTATATTTTTATTTGAAAAAGGCTGTGAATTAGTAGTAAATGTATATTACCAATTTTTTAAGTATAATTGAAATGCTAAGAGATGAGGAAAAAATGGAATCATATGAAATATTCAGTGAAAATGAGAAAAGACAGAAAAGGAGTAGAAAATTAAAAAAAAAACAAAGAACAAAAGCATCGATTAAAAAACAATAACAAATATAGTAGATATTAATCCAGTTGGATCAATAATCACTTTAAACACTAATGGCCTAAATTCACCAATTAAAAGACAGAGGCTGCCAGGATGAAACAAAAAACAAGGCCCAGATATATGTTGTCTGTAAGAAATTCACTTTAAATATAAAGACACAGATTAATTTGTGTCTTTAAAATAGAGACAGGTTATACCATGTTAATACTAATCAAGAGAAGGATGGAGGGCTGTATCAATTTCAGGAAAAGCAGACTTCAGAGTAAGGAAAATTATCAGTGATAAAGACAGGTATTATATTAATAATAAAGGAATTAAGTCTCCAAGAAGTCGTGACAATCCTCAGTGTATGCATGTAACAACAGAGAATCAAAATATGTGAGACAAAAACTGTTAGGATTGCAAGGAGAAATAGATTAAACTGCAATTACAATTGGACTTCAATACCCCACTATCAGTAATTGACAGATTCAGCAGGCAGAAAATCAGCAAGGACATAACATAACTGAGCAGCATCATAAACCAACTGGATTTAATTGACATCTACAAACTAGTTCATCTAACAATAGCAGGATACACATTCTTCTCAAGCTAACATAGACAGTCATTAAGAAAAACCACATTCTGAGTCATAAAGCACACCCTAACAAATTTAAAAGAATAAAAATTATGTAAAATATGTCCTCAGACCACAAGGGAAAACCCCAAAGTATTTGGCAATTGAACATACTTCCAAATAACACATGGGCCAAAGAAGAGTCCCCAAAGAAATGCAAAAATAGCTTTAACTGAATAAAAATGAAAATATGACTTTTCAAAATTGGGTTGGATGCAGTGAAAGCAGGATTTGGGGAAATTTATAGCATCAAATGCATGTATTAAAAAAGAAGAAATAGAATCTGAGCAGGCTTTTGTCTCTCATGTCCACATCTCTCTTGCTCTGGTCCCATCTCCACTTCCTTTTCTCCTTCCATTTGGGAGGCCCAGGCCACAGCCTCTGTCACCACGTGACCTGCAGGTACTGGGAGATCCATAGAGAAGATGCCAGGACACCCCAGGAGCTTGGAAATGGGAAAAGGATCCAAGATGACCACCTGGTGGTAGCGAATCAGCACCTCTTTAGCAGAGCAGACCAAGGAAGAGAGTCCCAGCAGCCAGTGACTCCTGGCAGCTTGAGCAGAGTGAGATGGAGGATGCACTTCACATCCCTCAGAAGACTCTTGGGTAACACAGGGAGTGAGGAGGTGAGAAAGTAGTCAGCCAGCTTTGGAGCCAGGAGGACCCACTCCTGCCAGGCTCCAGGCTCACATCAGATTTGTGGTCCTGACCTGTATGTGTGAGAGGGTGAGTGCTACTGACACAGACTATGACAGTCTTCCTCCCCCTAGCCACACAGGTTTTGAGTCCCACAAGGTGGGCAGCCTGGATATAGCACAGTAGCATGCTGACAGGCCTCTCATAGAGCTGGGACTCTATCTGAGCTCTGAACACCTATAACTAACCAATCCCTGAGAGCACATATTCCACTGGCAACACTTGGTGCCCAGTCCCTAGACCAGAAAAGATCAGGAAAGATCATCTATCAGCTTCAGTCATCTCAAGGGCAGGCTCTGTTTTGGCATGCACTCGTTTGGAGAAAGCTTTGGGAGATCCTGCTGCTTTTGAGTTATGAACGCAAATTGGCCTTTGGCAGGAGATCTGGAATTAAAGGGAGCATCAGGTCGCTCCAATCTCCACAGGAAAACACATCCAGGAAGTAGAGGGCACCGCCATTCCAGTAGTCTGCCACTGTGGACAGGAGGCCCTTTCCTCCTCCTGATCTCCACAGAGATCTTGTGACTAGGGATTGGAAAACAATCTGACCAACTAGCTGTGGGAAAAACTTTGCCATGAAAAGTCACTTTGAGTTCTGAGCACTGCCTAGCAGGGGAGGCAGATCTGGAGACAGTAGGGTGAAGGCATCTGTGGTCCTGGCAGTCCCTCTCTCCCTGTGGGAACTCTTTTGAACAGCAGAAAAGGCCTTATCCAGATAGACTGTATATAACTACAAACAACAACAATAAACAATATAATAAAAGAGAAGAATTGGTTCTCACAGATGAGGAAGAACAGCAAAAAGCACTCACAATTCTCAAAGCATTACAGAGGCATCACCCACAAAGGCTCTTCACCCAACAACCACAGAGTATACATTCCAGTCATCAGCACGTGGAACATACTCCAAGATTAATCACATTCTTGGGCACACATCAAGTGTGAACAAATTTCAAAAGGTTGAAATAATACCAAGCATCTTTTCACAGTAGAATGAAAATAAATATAATCACCATCAGAACACACCCCCCCCAAACACACAAATACATGGAAGTTAAACAACATGCTTCTGAATGATTTTTGGGTTAACACAGAAGTCAAGGTAGAAATAAAAAGAGTGCTGGAAACAAGTGAAAACAAAGACAAAACATATTGAAACCTCTGAGAAAGTGGTGCAGACATGTAAATTTATAATATTACATGCACATATGAAGAAAATAGAAAGATCTCAAATAAACAACCTAACATCACACCTAAGGGAGCTAGAAAGGCAAGAACAATGAAATTCTAAATTTATTAGAAAAATTCAAATTGCTAAAATAAAGCACAATTGCAGGAAATAGAAACCAAAAAAATTATTGAAAGGATGAACAAGACAAAAATCTTGTTCTTTGAAAGAACAATAAAGATTGACAGATACCTGGACAGATTGACTAAAAAAAAAATTGACAGAGAGAGAAAGTCTGAATAAGCACAATTAGGTATGAGAAAGGCAATGTCAGCTGATACTGAAGAAATTCCAAAGATTGTCAAAGATTACTATAAACATCTGTATACAAATAAGAGAGAAAATCCAGAGGAAATGGAAAAATTCCTGTCATTACTTAACTTCCCTATAATGTAACAGGAAGAAATTGAAACCCTAAATAAATACCAATCCAAGAAATTGACTCATTTATAAGAAATCTGCCTGCAAAAGAAAGCACTGGGCTAGATGGTTTCTCAGATGAATTCTACAAGACATATAAGATAGATCTGATACCAATGCTATTGAAAGTATTCATGCAATTGAGAAGGAAGGAATTCTTCCTAGCTCATTCTATGAGGCTAATATCATCCTGATACCCCAAGTTGGCAATGTCCCACCAAGGAAAGATAACTACAGGCCAATTTCCCTGATAAACTTAGATGCACAAATTCTCAACAAGATTCTAGCAAATCATATCCAACAACACATTTCAAAAATCATCCATCATGACCAGATTGGCTTCATTCCTGTGATGTAGCACTGATTCAACATTCACACATTCATAAATATTAACAGCTATAAAATTCAAAACCACATGATTATCTCATTAGATGCAGAAAGAGCATTGATAAAATTCAGCATCTCTTCTTGATAAAAACCCTCAAGCACCTAGGCAAAGAATAAGAGCATCTATGACAATCCTGCAGTCAATATCTTGCCTAATGAGTAAAAGCTGGAAGCATTCCCCCTAAGAACTGGAACAAGACAAAGAAGCTCACTCTCACTCCCTCTCCCATCCAATATAGTACAACATAGTATGGAAGTCCTAGGCAGAACAGTCAGGCAGGAAAACAAAATTAGTACTATTTAAATAGAAAAAAGAGAAGCTAAGTTTTCCTTCTTTGCAGATGATATGATTCTATACCTAGAAAATCCTAAAAAGTCTGTCAAAAACCTCCTTACACTGATAAACAACTTCAGTAAAACCTCAAGATACAACATTAGCGCACAAAAAACAGTTGCATTTCCATACACCAATGACAAGGAAGCTGAGAACCAAATAAAAAACACAATTTCATTCACAATACCTACAAAAAACCGAAATACCTTGGCATCCCCCTAACCAAAGAAGTGAAAGATCTTTACAATGAAAACTACAAAGCACGGTGCAAAGAAATCAAGGATGATACTAACAAATGAAAAAACATCCCATGTTCGTGAATTGGAAGAATCAATATCATCAAGAAGTCCACCCTACCCAAGGCAATCTACAGATTCAATGCAATTCCTATCAAACTGCCAAAATAATTTTTCAAAGACCTAGAAAAGACAATACAGAAATTCATATTTTAAAAAGAGCCCAAATAACTAAAGCAATTTTCAGCAAAAGGAACAAAGCTGGAGGTATCAGACTTTCAGACTTTAAAACTTATCACTTTGGCTGGGGAGGTGGAGTTAAAGGGAGCACCAGGTAGCCCCTGTCCCTGGGAAAGCATATCTGGGAACCTCCCCTGCCAAAGGCCACAGTAACCAAGAAAGCATGGTATTGGTATAGGAATAGAAACACAGAATCTTGAAATAAAAACATGGTTTCTCAACCAACTGATCTTTGACAAAATCAGAAAACAACTCAAACATTCAGGAAAGGAAGCCATATTTAACAAATGGTACTGGGAAAACTGGCTAGCCACATGCAGAAGAATGAAGCTGCATCACCATACACAAAAATTAACTCAAAATGGATCAAGGATTTAAATACAAGACATTAAACTAAGAATCTTACAAGACAACTTAGGGAACATCCTCCCAGATATCAGAGTAGGCAATGAATTAATGGCCTAGGCAATGAATTCATGGTCAAGTCCTCAAAAGTCAATGCAACAAAAGCTAAGAGAGACAGGTGGAACCTCCTCAGAATGAAAAACTTTTTCACAGTGAAATAAATCATCAAGAGAGTAAAGAGACAAGCCATGGAATGGTAAAAAAAATATTTACAAGTTATGCATTTAACAAAGACCTATCATTTAGGATCTACAATGAACTTGAATGAGTTCATTGAATGAATTGAAAGGTAAAGCAGCAACAACAACAAATAACCCCATTAAAAAGTGGGCAAAGGACATGAATAGACATTTCTTAAAGGAAGACATACAAACAGCCAACAAATACATACAAAAAACTTCAGCCTCACTAATCATCAGATAAATGCAAATCAAAACTACAATGATACACCATCTAACATCGATAAGGATGGCTATCATCAAATAGTCTAAAAACAACAGGTGCTGGCATGGCTGCAGAGAAAAGGGAACTGTTGGTGGGAATATAAGCAAGTTTAAACTTTGTGGAAAGCAGTGTGGCAATTTCTCAAAGAACTAAAAATTGAACTTCCACACAACCCAGCAATTCTTCTTCTGGGAATATACTCAGAGGAACATAAATTCTTCTACCAAGAAGACACCTGGACACATATGTTCATGGCAGCACTATTCACAATAGCAAAAACGTGGAACCAATCCAAATGCCCATCAAAAGTGGACTGAATAAAGAAAATGTGGTAAATATACATGGTGGAATATTATGCAGCAAAAAGAACAAAATCATAGATGCAACATAGATGCAGCTGGAGAGCATTATACGAAGTTAACTATCACAGAAACCAAGAACTGAATACCACATGTTCTCACTCATAAGCGGGCCCTGATCACTGCTCACACAAACACAAAGATGATATTGGCAGATGCTGGACACTTTAGGGGAGGGATGGATGGAGGAAGCAGGTGGCAACATACTGGGTACCTGGTTCACAATCAGGGGAAGAGAGGGCCAGCTAGAAGCCCCAACTTCACCTGCATACAGCTTATTTATGTAGTAAATCCTCACTTGTACCCTGCAACTCTAAAATTAAGTAATAATAATAATAATATAAAAAGAAGAATAAATATCTACAATATATAAAATCAATAATCTAAACTTCTTCT
>CAUYQG010159985.1:0-25000 GCA_963574415.1 Tarsius wallacei | reverse complement strand
GTCGACTTTATTTGGGATATTTACTTTAACTTTGGCTTAAGGCATTAAATGTGTATATTTCTTCTATTAAAGCCCACCACGCTTGTATGAGTATAATAAAACAGCAGAGTTTGGCACCATCCATCTTTTATTATGGATTGCTGAAATGATATTGGAGAGTGTATTTATAAGTAGTGTATACTAGTACTGCCAAATATTGACTTTGCTTGCTAACTCCATCACATAAAACTTCTGACGACAACCTAAGTAAAGTTCAGTTGAAGATAAAATATTGCAAAATAAATGCCAAAAATGGAAACCATTTTTCAAAACACTAAATTAGGAAGTTAAGGAATTGGGGCAATTAATCAATATTTCAAAATGATGAATATATTTTACAAAACACCAGTTAAAAAGAAAAGCTCGAAAGGGAGGTTTTTCTGTATGCTTAAAACACAATGTTTATTTTGGGTTTCTGTGGCAGATTTCAGATGAGGTTTTTGAAAAACACTTTACCTAAAATTTTTACAACAATTATAACTTTTATCACAATGTTCTAAAACTACATAAAATCAATTTGTATTTGATGCTAATAATTATACTGTCATTTATTGAAAACCTGTGCTCCAGGTCCTTTATCTATATTTATTCAATTCTCTTCACAGGTCTGTATTATTATTATCCTGATTCTGGAAAATACACAAATGCTAAAACAATATTCATTCAGACATTCCACAAACTTTTGTGCCAGATACTTCCAAATTTTAACATTCCTGGGCGAGTTGGGGAGAAAGCAAAACACAAATAGGGAAATAGATAAAGAAAAAATGCGTTATGATGAAGAAGGAGATGGGTGAGGGAATTCATTGTTTCCTAGCAGATGGTGGGAGACAAAAAAGGAAGGAGGTAAGGGAAAGTACTATTGTTTGTATGCAGAGATCCTCATGCAGTCAACCTTGGCTTATCTAAAATACCAAAAGAAAGCAAATGAGACAATATGGCCAGAGCTTAACAGAGATTAAGTTAGAGAGATAGGTTAATATAAACTATTTAAAAACTAGATAAGAGATCAGTAGTGTTTTTAATGACCAACTATATGCTGGTGGGTCCTATATTTCCACCTCTAGCTCAGGCTGATTCATGAACCTGTACATCCAAGTGCCTATTGAATGTTTTGTCCTGGGTGCCACCTACCATTCTCAACCTTTAACATGCTCATGCATACATCTGTATCTTGTTATTTTAATTAATGAGTCATATTTTCCTTGATTCTGATTAATTGTGCTCCATCAAAGAGACAAAATTTCTGGACTTGCCAAAGGACAAGGACTGATCTTTCAATATGATAACCATAAAATATTGCCTCTAGGGAATGCCCTAATTTCTTCACTAAAACAAAATCTTTAAGGATTTTCTAGGAATGATGCTGATACTATAGTGTGTGTGGGGAGGGGGGATTGGGGGGTGGGGGAGGTAAGAAACCAAATTCCTGCCTTCAAGGAGCTTATATTCTAGTGTGGTAGATGATGGAGCAAAGACTATGAACAAAAATTTACACATGCATATCTAAAATAGTTCCAGTGATGAGTGCCAGAAAGAAAAAAAAAAAGACAAAGCATATGTTTATCCCAGCACAGAGGATGGTCATTGGGAGTTGCTGTAGTCAGGAAGGTCTTCGTGAACAAGGACACTTTATATCCATAAATAGGGGAAGTGTTAACTTTATTGATCAGATAGATAGGGATTTAAATTTTTTTATTTATGTATTTATTTTTTTTGAGTATGGGTGTCATTCTGTCACCCAGCCTGGAATGTTTCACTGCAGTACCTTTGGGGCTCGGGTGATCCTTCCACCTCAGCCTCCTGACTAGCTAGGACTACAGGTGTGCACCACCATGACTGACTAATGTTTTTGACTCGTAGAGACATGGTTACGCTATGTTTCCTGGGCCAGTATTGAAGTCCTTGGCTCAAGCCATCCTCCCGCCTCAGCCTCTCAAAGTGCTGGGATTACAGGCATGAATGAGTCACTGCGACCAGCCTTATTTTTTAAAGAGTAAAACATCACAGGCTAAGTTTAACATGAGACACCATAAATTACTATGGGTCATGCTTGATGCTATAGTAAGGTGTTTTGCCCCTTCACCTCTGCCATGTGGAATTTTGTTTTGCAGACTAAGGCATAGCAAAGTACTAATCCATTTACCTTAAAATTTCACCTCTCTTCTTAATTGGTCAGCAATAAAATAGTTAAATGTCCACTAATTTAGATATTAAACCCTTCAGTGTCATCTCATTCTTCCCTTTCGGGTAAGGTAATCATTCATGATAATTAGCTAACTTTTATTATTTAACATTATGTAATTACAAATTAGTTTGCATCATTATTTAGGCACTCCTAACAGCATTCCACTAAGTAATTGGAAATCTGTGCCTCCCATGCTATCTGGGAAAATCTTGCATCTCTTCCATACTATTTTTTCACTTTAAAAGAATTTCTTTAACTGTAATTTCTTTAACTTCACTTGCTTTATACCAAATATCTCCATTTTTGAATGTGCAAATCTTCTTGCTGCAAAAATACCAGTTTGTAACTTAATCTCTGATTAGAGAAATATAATTTTTTAAATATTAAAAGATTTCATTTTGGTGGCATTCAACATTTAGATACTAGTATAATTACACATGCTTATTTTATAACACAAGATTTTGGAAAAATAAATAGCAATTTCCTACTGCTTAATTTTTGTTTTCACTTTCTGTTGTACCATTTCATAATATGTGATTTAATTGAAATCAAGAAACCAAGCTATAAAGTGAAATCAGTTGATGTACTACTAGTTCAGGGGAAATAATTTTAATTAAAAATTGGACTAAGAATAACTTTGAATTGATGGAATTATTAGACTTATTTTGTGTTACTTTGGAAGCATGTTCAATTAAGTTCTTATGATTTGAAATCAACTTGTTTGAATCTCACTTTTGCTAGGTACCCCCTGACTCTGGCTGTGCCCTCTCTGTAAGCCTCAGTCTTGTGATCTATACAGTGGGATTAAATAGATGGTTAAAGCAAAGCATCACCATGAGGATGTTTATGCCTGCTCAATAATATTTCTTGTTTTCACTTAGGAATAAATAAAATTCTTCAGAAATAAGAGGAGACTTTTTCCTTATTATTAGATTACATAGACAGCATATATCTTAGTAATGCATACTCATGATGAGCTTGTTACTAGGAAAAATAAACAGATAATACATAGGCAATATATGATAAGCAGCCTGAGAAAGCCATTGTTCCACCCTTAAACAAGTCACAGAATTTCCATTTCAGAAACCTTACAGGCCAGCACACACTTCTATGTGACTATTACTATAGAAGAAAAAGACTTTATAGCAGAAACCACCAGTTCATTGGATCAGTTAAGTCTTTATTGTATCCTTAGACCCTTGAAGCTCTCTTTGTAATCAGCCACTTCTATCATTTAATGGCCTTGTTTTGTGTTTTGGCAGTGACCCCAAGTGAACGGGCCTATCTGGGGATGGGAAGAAAAGAAGCCACCCAAAGGCCCTTTTTTGCCTTTGCAAACTGATGGTTTCCAAGCAGTTTTGTGGTGTTTGGAAACACTGTGTAGTAACTGGGGGAAGAGGCAGCTGTGCTTTGGCCCACATGAGGTAATTTGCAGACACATTTTAATTGCCTTTTAGGGAGCATGAAGGAGTTCCAAATAGCCTAATGAGTTCCAGCAAACACCTGTGAAATGCTTTTAGACGGCCATGTAATACTGAAATTAAGAATGTAATGCGGCAATTGGAGGCATCGTTGTTTTTTTGTTTGTTTGTTTTTTCTCCTCCACTGAAAAGGATAGAGAGAGATATTCTAAAGACAGAGGACCCCTTGCCTGTGGTAGGTTTTACACTCACCAAATGATACTTTATTTTTGATATCTTAAGACTAATGTAATGAATGCAATGTTTGATAGAATCTTCATGTCAAACTTTATATTTTAAAAAATGAAGAATCTTGATCAAACAGTAAAATCAAAATGAGTGGGATATCAGTTGGTTATAAATCTAAAACCATACACTTGTTAGTTAATAAATAATATTAATGGGTAGAACTGAAATACAAAAAAGAATAATAATAGTATTATAATGGAATTATGGAAGATACCTTATAATTTATCTCCCCCCGTCCTATTCATACCTTTTTCCCTTCCCTCCCTCTCTTCCTTTTTTGCTTTATTTCTTTAAGGGTTTCCTGTCCATTTAAATGAAGATATTTTTACTTTTATTTTATTGTTTTGAGTCAGAGTCTCACGCTGTAGCCCAGGTTGAAGTGCAGTGGCACAGTAACCACTACCGCAGTCTTAACATGCCAGGCTGAGGGGATCCTTCCACCTCAGCCTTCCAGGTAGCTGGGATTACAGGCATGCACCACCATGCCCAGCTAATTTTTTTATTTATTATAGAGACCAACTTTTGCCAAGTTGCCCGGGTTGGTCTCGAATCCCCGGGTTTAGGCAGTCTTCTCGCCTCTGTCTCCCAAAGTGCTGGGATAAATGGTGAGCCATTGCACCCTGCTTTTGAAGATATTTTTGAGAAATGAATAACATTCTTATCTTTCTGGTATGAACTTGGGAACAAATCAACTACAACAGAGAGAGGATAAGTATTAGGAGATTAAAAAAGATAAATATTGAGAAATTTATCCTCATTCTAACTTCAGACACACATTATTATTTTGTATGTGTATTTGTGTTTACCATTATCTAAGTACATTACTCTCTCTTCTCCTAAGAAGTAGCAACTATCCTTGAAATGTATGTTCAACATTCCAAAAGAGCAAAAGAGCTCTTTATGCTTTTACTATATATATATATATATATATATATATATATGACATGTACTATTACATACACATAACACACACACACACAACACACTTCACAAAATTAAACGCTCTGAAATGAAATCATATGGCATTCTTGTTGTGTAGAGCTCTTTTTTCTTAGCGTAGTTGTAGAATACTCAATGATAATACATGAAGTTATAATTCATTTATTTTTATGGTTTTATAATTTGCCACTGTATGGATAGTCACACTTTGTTCTTCTGTTGTAGACTTTCAAGTTGCTTTCAATTTTTCACTATTTATAAACAATGTTTATATCACCTCTCACTGTAAAAATGTTTCTTGAGACTACTTAGGAATAGAATTGTTAGGTGACAAATCATATCCACTTTCAACTTGACTAGAGATTGCTGTATTTCTTTTTTAAGTGGTTATACCAATTTATGTTCCTGCCACTGGTGCTTAAAAATTTCTATTGATCTATATCCTTGCCAATGAATTTCTGGGACTGTCAATCATATCAAGTTCATCCATTGATGGGCAGAAATCCCAGTTTGGTTTACTTTTGTGTTTCCTAATGACGAGTGAGATTCTACATCATATATATCATATACATGTGTGTGTGTGTGTGTATATATATATATATATATATACACTTTTTGCAGACTCTTCTGTGGATTGCCTGCTAATATCCTTTTTCCATCTTTTTGTTTATTTTTTTAAATGGTATCTTTGAATCTCTATGTGGTACATGAAAACTTTGTTACTTATTTGCATTATAGTTATCATCTTCCTATCTATAGTTTATATTTTGTATTTTGATTATAGTTACTTTTGACACACACAAGATATAAAATTTAATTCTGTATAATTTGACTTTTACGTCTTGTTTTAGAAAGTCTTTCCTACTCTGTAGAAAGAATTAAGTTATTTTCTTAAAATTTCTTCTAATTACAATAAAGTTTTTTTTTTCTATTTTAATATAATCCACATGGAGTTTTGGGGTGTATATTTTATGAGGTACAGATTCATATCTCTCTCACAGGACTTAATGATCCTGTGTGTTTTTACTGGTATGTTTTTAATTTATTAATTAAATCTCAAATAGTTAATGGTCTAATGAAACCTTCTGTATCTTCTTAGTCACTTTTGGTAAGTTAACTTATTATAGAAAAATTTTTGTATTGTTTGTTTCTAAAAATATTATTCTCTTCCATTTTTTAAATGTCTGCTGTGTGGTCATTCTTAATATTATTGCTTTTACCTTCTTTCTTATTTATTTGATGAGCCCTGTCAGAAATGTGTCTATTTTATTGTTTTCACACACACACAAAATTTTTGTTTGGTCAACTATTTCTTGTTTATCTTTATTTTATCTTTTATTATAATTTTCTTTACTGTTGCCTTTTTTGTCTTCCTTTGAATTTATTCTTTTTTTCTTGTTTTTTCTAATGTCTGGAGGTGGATAAATGCATAAACCATCAATGATCAGGCTTTCTTCTTTTTAAAAAAATTTTTTTATTCTAAAGATATGGGGTACAATTCAGGGTTAGGTATACAAATGTTCGTGATGCAGGCACCCTTGTTGATGAGGTGTGCCACCCCCTGCCCCAACAGATTCCCACTACTGCCAATCCCACCTCACCACCCAAATCCAGCAGTTTCCTGCTATTGCCAATCCTTTTCTTAAAAAGTATTATGATAATTGTTCAAGGTCTGCTTATGAGTGTGAACATGTGGTACTCTGTTCTTTGTTCCTGTGATAGATCACTCAGTATTATAAACTCCAAGTCCATCCAGGCTGCTGTGAAGTTCATAATTTTGTCCTTCTTTATGGTTGCGTCATATTCCATCATGTATATGTACTACATTTTTTTTTTTTTATTCAGCCTTCTTCCAATGGACAGCATAGTTGGTTCTCTGTTTCTGCTATTGTGAACAATGCTGCAATAAACATACGTGTGCAGGTCTCTTTTTCATAGAGTGAGTTGAGTTCTTCCGGGTATATTCCCAGTGGGAGAATTGTGGGGTCATATGAAAGGTCAATTTTTAGAGCTTTTAGGAATCGCCAAACTGTTTTCCACAGAGGTTGTACTAGTTTACACTCCCACCAGCAGTGTAGAATTGTTCCTTCCCACCCCCACCCCATCTTCTCCATCATCTGTTGTTTTCTGAGTTATTGATGATGGCCATCCTGACTGGAGTTAGGTGGTATCTCAGTGTGGTTTTAATTTGCATTTCTTTGATGATTAGTGAGGCTGAGCATTTTTTCACGTATCTGATGGCTGCTCATATTTTTTTTTTTTTTGGAGTTTCACTCTGTCGCCCAGTCTGGTGTGCAGTGGCACACTCATGGCCACCCCAGTGTCAACCTGCTGGGCTCTGGCAATCCTTCCACCTTAGCCTTCCAAGTAGCTGGAATTATAGGCGGGCACTACTACGTCCAGCTAATTTTTGATTTATTGTAGAGACGAGGTCTCCCCAAGTTGCCCGGGTTGTTCTGAACCCACGGGCTAAGGAAATCTTAGCTGAATTGAATTATTTATAATTAGATAGTGACCCTTTTTTCTTTGGTTTTTTTTTTTCCTTTGAAGGGTAAAATTTTATTTTTGAGGAACTTCTTACTGCACATTTTCAAAACAGTCATATAAGAAAGCAAAAATGTTATCCTCCCCATCCTAGAGCTAAATAAGAAGAGTGTAAAATTTCTTTTTAAATTACAACCTTTGGAAGTTTAGCACCAGCATCCAAAATGAACAAAAAAGAAAAAATAAGCATTTACTGTACATTTTAGATTTCTTTGGTTGGGGTTCTCCCCATATGGAACACTTTATTTCTAGTAATGTTTTGAAAATTATAGTGTATTGATATGATGTTAAAATAGTTACATGGTTTTTTGGCTAGTATTTATATATTAAATCTTAATGCATTTTTCTATAGTCTATCTTTCTAAACCCCTGTTTAGCTTATATGCATGGATACTACATAGTGTGCATCTGTGTATTTATTTTAGTTCCTTTTAACAATCTCTGTATTTTAGCTGTTGATTTAAGTTCCATTTATAGTTATTACGATTGCTTATAAAGGATAATTTATTTTTAGCCTCACATCTTAAGCCATTTGTACTCCTTTTAAATTCTCTTTTTCTACATATTACTAAATTCATTCAAAATTATTTAAATGCCAAGTACATGCCAGACACTATTCTAATTGTTGAAAAAGTAAGAGCAAACAAAACAAAGCCCTCATTTCAGAGATCTTACCATGTAGTAGTGATTATAGACAATAAACACTTACATAATCACAAGATATTGCTTTTCAAAGATGACAATCACAAAGGAGAAAAATAAAGCAGAAGATTATCAGTAAATGAAATGATTGTTGGTTACCTAATTTAAGATCTTAAAAGCAGGTCGGATTTGGTGGCTGAGCCTATAATCCCAGCACTTTGGATTGCCTGAGCTCACGGGTTCGAGACCAGTCTGGGCAACTTGGTGAGACTTCATCTATACAATAAATCAAAAATTAGCCGGGTGTAGTAGCATGCACCTGTAGTTCTAGCTACTTGGAAGGCTGAGGTGGATGAATCTCCCTAGCCCAGCAGATCGACGCTGGGGTGGCCGTGAGCGTGCCACTGCACTCCAGCCTGGGCCACGGAGTGAGACTCCAACTCAAAAAAAAAAAGAAAGATCTTAAGAGCAAAAAGGCAATGATATCTTCCAGTGGAAATAGCAAAGTTTCAGGCTAGTGCATAGATGTAGACTTGGCAATTTACTGAGCTCTGGCATCAGGGGAAAAAAACATCATTTTATTCTTATCTGCATTTTCCCTAATCTTCCTCGTTTTAATAACAACACAATAGAGTTCATGCATTCATCCTTTTATTGTCTTGAGCATTTCATGTGGGATAACAATGGCTGCCCCTTCTGTCCATATTCTTTAAGAATGATCATGAATGCAGTCTGCATATCACTATTCATTCTTTACTCAGTCTTTATTACTTCAGAAATTTCAAATTACATAAAATATACCCTCAATTTATAAAATTAGAAAACTTAATGTAAATGAGACTATACTGATAATTATGATAAATTATGTGAAAGTATGATTATACTCTGTATTAATATTGTTAACAAAAACTTTAGTATGACTTTTTTAAGTGGTATGCCATATGTTTTCATTTGTTTTTTGCTTTATTTGTGCAATGCGACTTTTTCCCCATCAAACATTAAGCAACATTGCTTGTTGGTAGGTTAAAAAATAAATCTGTGCACTAAATATATAGTGAATACTGTCATTTTAGCAGACAGAAGTATAGGTTTGGCATTTCATATTTTGTCACTTGATCTTGCCAGATTGATTTATGACAGACAATAAAGTTGTCAAAAACCTTTTGTTGTTGGCAATATTTTAGTTTTCAAATTATGAGAACACAGAGTTTTGCTGTACAGGGAGAAGAAAGTAGTTCATTGACTGACGTGAATGAAATGACAGTTCATCCTGAGAATAAAGCTCGATGCTATGAAACTGGGGAGTCACTACATCCTTGGCAATGAAAATCCCATTAAAAATCACCCCTTTCACACATTTGTATATAATGTATAGTCAGCTTGGCTACCAGGGGCAAAGCTGTTTAGGAAATGGAAAAATGAGGAAAGAATTGTGTTTTCATCTGGGATCATGTTCCTTTGCCATTATAAATAACATTAGTGGTTTTTAAAAATATTATTCTGTTGGTGACAAATGCTCATTTTTCTTTGTGTGAAAATTTTTGTATTTTACCACAATGTTGAAGAATATTTTTGTTCGAAGATGATTTTCTTTAGCACTTGTAAGTAGTCATTCCATTCTCATCTAGCTTTTATGGTTTCTCCTAAAAAGTCACCTATAAGTCTTATTTCTTCTTTGAAAACAATGAATCCTTTTTCCTGTGGTTGCTTTAATATTTTTTTCTTCATGTTTGATTAGAGATTCTTAGAAATTATGCTTAGGGTTTATTGAGCTTTTCCAAACTATGGCTTTATGTATTTCTTCAGTTTTGGAAAATGTGTAGTTAGTATCAATATTTGTTCAAGTCCTTCAAGAAACAGGCAGTAAGACAAGATTATATGCAAGAAATCTATTAAATGTGAGGAAAAAAAATGATAAAGATCCAGAAGAAGGTAGAAGAACTGTCAGATCACAATTCATGTTCACCCCCGAGCTGAGGAGAATGAGAAAGAAGAACATTTTGGTGGGAGCATTTTAGACTACAGTGAAGTACTGAAAATTTGCCAAGGTTATCGGGTAGTCCTTGAGTCAAAGTCACTTAGAGAAGAACTTTCTTCTCTAGAAAAATGCCTGTCTCAGAATTCATGCTGGACATGGTCATAGGGAGTATCCCATGGAAATGTGGCCTTGAAGATAATATGGTTATATATTTTAAAGGAGTTGCAGACCAGTTATGTTTTCTCCAACCAGAGGTGTGAGAGGCATGTTTTCATGTCCCCTGTGGTGTTTCTTAAAATACTAGTTATGTTTTATTCTCTCTGTGGTGGGCAGCCTCTAGGATAGTTTGCAGTGATACCTTCCTTCTAGTATTTATAATCTTAAGTGATTCTCTTTCTTCATGTGAATGTAGGACATACGGATTTGTTTCCAATAAGTAGAATATGGCAATAATAATGATAGGTTACTTCACAGATTAGTTTACAAATAGACTGTGGCTTTGATCTTAGGTTTTTGTTCTCTCTCTTTCTATCCCCCTTCTTTTTTCTCTGTTTCTCGAGTTCTCTTTAAAGAAGACAGCTGCCGTAATATGAGCTATTCTATGGAGAGGCCCATGTGGCAAGGAACTGAACAAAGCCTTCAGCCAATAACCTGAAAATAACTGAATCTTTTAGTATGAAAGACCATGAGGAATAGAATCTTGCCAATAGCCATGTAAGTCAATTTGGAAAAAAGATCTTTTTTTCAGCTAAGCTTTCAGATAAGACTGCAGCCCTAGCTGTCAGTGTGACTGAAGCTGAATTAGAGATCTTGAAATAAAAGCATTCATCTAATTCTTGCCTAGATTCCCAACTTGTAGAACTTGTGAGATAATAAATGCTTGTTGTATTTAGCCAGTATGTATTGTAGTAATTTGCTACACAATAATAGGCTACTAATATACTGTCTTCTCTTTGGTATTTCACTTATTCATAGATAGAACAGGCCTTTCAAGCTTGTTTCATATGTTTCTCTCCCCTTTTATTCTTTAAACCCCTTCGATTTTACTCGTGTGTTTCAATATGAATATGTTTATTTCTTTCAGGTTACAGTCCTCTCTTCTGCTAAATCTAATCCAATGCTAGATATTTCATGTTTGAGATTTACAATATACATTTGATTATCTTATATTAATTCTACTCAACAAGTAAAAATCTCCATCTCTTCATCAAATTTTTAAATATGCTAATCTTAGCAATTTTAAATTCTATCTCTGATGACTCAAATATCTGGATCGCTTATTCCATTTCTATTACCTGCCCCCCCCATCCCAACTTGACTGCTTGGATCTATAGATAATTGGTAATTTTCAATTAAATGCTGGTCTTTCATGAGCAAAATTCTTTTTTCATACTGTCATTATATACGTTTGAATATTGCATAAGTCTGAGCCCCTTTAGCTTTGGCAATGTAAACTATTTTGTAAAAGTGTATCTTCTTGTTTTAGATCATCAAAATCATAGGATGCCTAGATTGCCATATCAATTGCTGCCTAGGTAAATTGAGCTAAATGCCATAATCCTAATTTACAAAAGATGGCATGTAAATGAGGTTTATGTAAATTGTAGCAGGCAACATTTACATTCATTTTTTTAGTAATGGCAATAATAAAATGTATAGTATTTTAAAATGTTATACCTTTTTAATTCATCAAATTGCCCAGTGTAGTAGAAAGATCTGCATCCTTGTCGTACTGCTAACACTGGTTTGTGTTTTTAAACATAACAAATATCTTGGTTTGTTTCTTCTTCTTCTTAAAGTCTGTAGCATTTTATGATCTCTTGCATATCCTTCATAAATGTCAGTGTGAGAAACTGACTTTACAAGAGAAAATGAGATTAAAAAATGCATCAATGGACTTGAGTCAGGCTAAGAAGATAATAAAGCAGCATGATTTAAAGCATGAATTTTGATTTATATAGTCATCTTTGGGTGCTGATTTGGCCATTTACTACATTATGGCTTTGGCAAGTTATTTGATTTGTGCACCCTTTAGTTTTTAAATCTGTATAATGGGGATAATAGTAATATCTATCTATTATGATTGTTTTGAATAAATGAGATAATCCATGTAAAGTAAATAGAATATGCCTGAAATTTCAAAGAACTCAATAATTTTAAATAATTATATTTTTATTTCTATTATCACATTATTATTATTGTTCTTATAATTATGTGCCTAAGTATGTCTTAGGCTTAACAAACTCTTGAATATGGTTAATTATCAAACAAAAGGAAACAATCTAAGTGGACCATTGTGAAATTTGAGTATTTGTATACTTTTGCATTGATTTCATTATTCAAAAGAATGAAAAGGGCCTTGACCAGGCTACGATGAAATGGCAATATAGGAGCTGAGCTACATACTCTCATTATAACGTAATCAAGCTCATGTCTACATCTTAATATTCCTATCCCAAGACATATGCTCTGTAATAGTTAACAATAACTATAGGCTTGATCCCATGAAAAGTCTGGGTTTCTCAACTATGTTGAATAAATGGTGACTTGTCCGTCATATACTCTTTCCATTTATAGAGTGAGATGCCCATACAGCTCAGTACCCGTCATTGATTACCTAATTACACAATCATTCCATCAGTAAATCAGCCCAACATCTGTGACCCTAGATGTCACCACTACAACCCTCTCTGCCTATTCCCCTGGAGCTTCACCGAGGCGGTTCTACTGACATAATATATTCATTATCCATTAGATCTGGCACACGCTCTGCGGGGCTCAATTACGATACAATCGAGCGAAGGGTCTGGTGTCGGCCAACGTAATGACTTTCTGATTATCTGTCTTTAAATGATGAATGAAATGAAAATGTACTGCTCAAACCAAATATAAGATTGTTAGGATGCCAAATGAAAATTGTACATAGCCTCCTTTATAGGCGAATGGCAGATGCCTACTTTTATTCAGCAATAGCTCTCTAAAGATCGTTTTCCAAATCATTCCCAGCTTTCAGTCCACTGAATTTGAGTTCTAAATTGATATTTTGAGATCATCACATTACTCTTTGACTGAGGATTTAATTCATAAGAACTTTTAAATACTTTTACATATGTCTGGTCTTTCAGCTCTACTTGCATAAACTGACCTCCCAGGTATAGATTTATTGCTTCTAGTTTGTCACCTGGATCAAATTATTTTTTTGAGTTGTTTTTGTCTCATGGAGAGCTTTAAAATAATTAAGCAGATTGATACATAGACAGGAGTTTTTTTAAAAACATGCCAGGATTATAAATAAGTGGGAGGCTCAAAAATATTTTGTTGTTCAAATAATTATGAAGCAGGTGTTTGATAGTACAGTCATTTCTGTTTCTGTTTACATCTTTAGTTATTATTCTGTTAATTATAATTGAAAATCCAATAAAGCTTCATATTGGAGCACTCACAAATCTGACTTAAATTACAGCTTCTCAGTTATTCCCTTAAATAGAATATATTGGACTTTTGAATACAAAATAATTTTTTAAAATCCAATCTTTTTCCAAACTCGTTAAACCCCTCGTAATAATTGAAACTTTTGAAAGGCCACAGACAAAAAAAGAAACATAAATGCATTGATTTTTCATGCCACGACAAGGCTTACAGAATATTGCTTGTATACTTGGGAAGTTACCATAGTAGCCCCATTCTTAGAGACAGTAGATAAATAAACCACAAGAAAATTCCTATCATAATCTGTGTTTCAGTTATGTAAAGAACTTAGAAAAATATGAATTCTTCTGAATTAAAATTGCTTTAAAATTTCTAAGTTATTTTCTTACTTGAGTTTCCCTACTTGAAAAGCTGATCTGGAGTTCAGTCTCAAGGTCAAATTGGAGTTCATTTGAACATTATTTAATTGGAGCAAGGAAAGAGTCTTTGTACTGTGGGAGATTGATAACACCAGATGCAAAGGACTGATAAACCAACAACCATTGAGAATAATTTAAGAGTTGATGTTCTCTGTATTTTTTTTTCAACATAATGAAATAGACTCTAGTATGAAGAAATGTGCATGTATTTGTGAGATGTCCTCATTCCTGGGATTATAACTGCCTGCTTGCCTTGTACTGTAAAGAATGACTACACTAAGTATGGTTAAATGTCTTGAGCCCTTTTAGGTAAAGTAAAAAATGAGGAAAAATTGTCTCTAAGGACACACTTTAAATGAACTCACAAATTAATTCAGTATATTTTAACATTTTTGATTCGGAAATTCTAACAAGAATCTTATGAGCTTGTAGTTTGCAAAACTAGATGGGTTAGATACATTTTTTGTTTGTTTGTTTCTATCCAGAATGGAAAATATTTAAGTGAAGCTATATTGGAATTTCTAGAGAAATGAGAGTTAATTTGAAGGTCATTGACTGTTTTAATTTCATAATATATTTGTTTATCTATTTAAAAATAAATAATTGTTTGAAGAGTGTACTAATTTTTATCTATGTAACTTGTATAGTAGCAAGAAGGTTAAATTCTTCTTTTACTTCATAAAGATGGGATATTCTTAGAATATATTTATTTAAAAGTAGAGGTTCAAATATAACATCCACTTCATTGCATCTCACTCAATTTATTTTTGACTAGAAAATAAAAACAAAACATTCCAAAATCAGAATCTTGAATATTTATTTTTTAATCACAAGACTTCAGTATATTAGAAGTAGGTAATTTAATAATATCAATAAAATACCTAAGGTCATGTGAACTCTAACTTTTTGTATCTAGACTAGGCTAATGCCAAATTATTCCAGAATGTTACTTGCCTACTGTCAAGAAATGTCAGTTTGGTCTTTATGTATTCTGGTGAAAGACATAAAAGTCCTGGTCAGAGGAAAATATTTTTATTTCTCATAGCAATAGCAACAGAGTATTAGCATTTTTTATGCCAGGTTATTAGAGCTGCAGTTCCACTGAGCAACACCAGAAAACATCTGCATATACAGTAGGTTGTGTTCCAGGAGAGGAACCCTGATCTTAGGGAGCCTAAATCTTTCATAATGAAAATTAAGCATGCCTATCTTTTGCACTAAAGGGAGACACTATCTCTATCTTCCAAAATTCTAAGCCTTTTGCTCCAAAAGAAAATATTGTTTCTATATTTCAAGTCTATTTTCTATATAAATACCTTTGAAAAGGAGAGTCCAAAACAAAAGCATGCTCAAAGACATACCAAAATATGAGAAATTCATTCATAATTGTCTCTCAACATCTGTTTCATATTTTGTAGAACATAATCATATCGAAGCTTTATATTAGTTTAGAAATGTATGGTTTATAGATCACATTCACAAACATTTTATGTTTCTTTGAAAGCATACCTCCAAGCTGGGTTCTACTAATCCCATTATACAGATGAACATATTGACTCTGAGAAATTAAATTTCTTCCAGGTTCCATAGCATTAAGTGATAAAGCAGGATCCTCAGTCTAGGTCTTTTGTTTCTAAATGCATTATATATCCCACAAGGCCAGAGGAGTTCCTTAGTTATTAGTACCATACTTAGTAGCACCATACTTATTGGAAATGGCCTGTAAAAGAATCAGTTAAATATGTGATATGATTTGAGAAATGTTTGGGGAAATTCATCACAAAAGATTCAAAGTTTATCATTGTCCTGTTACATATGTCTTAAAATTCACTTTTGAAGATGTTTTTATGTGGAATACTATCAAACACTGAAGGACCTTGGAATATTCAAAAGTTCACCCATAAATACTCTGAGCTAAAAAAGAAAAAAAAAGCTTAAGGGAAAAGAAATTGAGAGTCAAATTCTCAGCTACTCTGCCCAGTGGCTAATAGCAGACATGTTTCATTCAAATAAAACAACTGGAACCCAGAAATTGAATTTTAAAAAAAATTAGAGGGAGAGATGAGAGTATGCACATGCTTGACCCAGTTTGTAACATTTCTCTGTCAGCCTGTGTTTCACCTGAGTAGTCTCTACCAGAGCCTTCCTCCTCTTATAATCAGAAAAATCTCTCTACTATCTTTTACATATTATATCATGCAATTAAAACTTTTCCACTTGTCTGGCTCTCAAAAGTTAGAAAAAAATTCTATTATACTATCCCTAGTATGTATACTTAAAGTATTTTCCAAACTTCACAATAGCAATGAATAAAACTTTAAGAGGATCCTTGATGAAGTAAATTTGAGGAAATAAGATTAAACAAAGCTATTAACATCTTTACAATGAGGACTTCTCAGTGGATTTAATATGACAAGGTGCACTGTGAATCTCCAAAAAAAGGATATAATATGCAGAATTTTCTTAATTTACCCTGTGCTGGAGCCCTATTTTCATGGAGTATACTTGGAAAAAGCTGTCTTAAAGAAAGTCTGTAGGGACAAAACCGCAAAATATAATCAACTATTTTTTGTTGCCTTAAAATACCAAAATACTAACTGTGTGCCACTATAATAAAAAATAAGATGTTGCCCTTGGGCAACCCCCTTGGGTCCCCTCCCACTGTGAGAACTTTTCTGTCCTCTCAATAAATCCCGCTTTCTTAAAAAAAAAAAAGATGTTGCCCTTACCCTCTGTTAGAAGGGGGTAATTAATAATATTAACAAAATATCCTGTCAGATATAAACTATCTCATATTTTATTATATATGGACAATTCAAGATTGCTGTGGAAGTCCCCATAAAGGTTTATTCTGTTCAGAAACTATAAATGTAAGCCTACCTTATCATTTATTATGCCAACTTTAAAGCAGATTTTGGAGACCTTGGACTCCATTCTCAGGTATAATTTCTGTTTCTACACTGACTTGATCTAATTATAATGCAAATTAGTCATTTAAGTATTTTAATGGACTTTAACCTCCAATCATCATAAAGTAAGTTGTTTAGCTAGCCTTCATACCACAAGCAACTGTGATAATGGGCAAAGTGTATAAAGCAAGTGTTTTCAAAATTAGACAACTGGAATACAAGACTGTAACCCCTTGAGCAGGGAAATACATGAAATAAGTCCCACACCTGTCCTAGCTTTCAGTTGGAGTCAGCATGGGCAGGTAAAGTTCATGGCAATCCTCTTTGAGCTGGAGAAGTAGAGGTCTGAGTTTGAGACTACTGAGGTACCTGTAAACTATGGAACACAGTACAAGAGAGATGAAGTATTGTAGAGAATGAGCTTCAAAATATCTTCATTTGGACCCCTTGATATCTTTGGTCAATTGCTAAACTGCATGCTCAAGGGAAGATAACAAGAGGTCTGTCAGCCAAGAACAACAGAAAGTTCTGAGCTGAACAAGAGAGAGAGCACAGAGTTTGGAGACCTTGGAGTTCTGACCAACAGAATGGAGAGATTTTGCTGATCACCCGGGTCATTCAACTGACACCCACAGATTAGCCTGCTTTAGTTGTAGTGTAACTCTAGATCCAGAATAAGGATTAGTGTAAACATTCTTTAACAAAACAAAAAACCATCCCTCAACAGAATCAAACAGAATCATCAATAAATGAACTGACTAACTGAATAAAACTCAAAACTATGTAAAAAAAAATCTCTCTATTCAAACTCTCAACAACACAGCATTAAACTGTCTGACATTTAATTTTAAAACTTACTGCACTAGCCATGCAAAAAGGCAGGACAATGTGACTCATAAAAGCAGGGGAAAGAGTTGAAAAGGGTAGAGCAGTTAACAGAAATAGAGTAATAACAGAGGTGTTAGAATAACCAGACGAGAACTTTAAAATGGTCTTACCGATAGGTTCAGTTTTCTAAAGGGGAAAAAAAAATCATGGATATAAATTGGTATACCAAGCGAATGGAAGGGAACCTAAGTAGTTAAAAAATAAATAAAAATAGAAGAAAAAAAAAAAGAAAGAGAAATAGCTTGAGGTGAGAAGCTTGAAACCAGCCTGAAAAACATAGCAAGACCTTGGCTCTAAAATCAATCAATCAATAACTGAAATGAAAAATGCACTGGGTAGACTTTTTGGAAGTTTGGACACTGAAGAGGAAAACATTAATAACTCAAAGACAGCGCAATAGAAACTATCCAAACTAAAGGACAAAAAAAGAAAAAACCGAGGAGGAAAAAAAGTGAATAATACCTCAGTGAACTTATAAGAAAATGTTTAGGAATGTAACATATGTGTAATTGGATTCCTCAAAGGAAAACAGAGAGAAAATTGGATACCATCTCCCTGAACAAAAGAAAAGAATGAATGAAAGAGGGAAAGAAAAAAATAACAATGGATGAAAACTGTTTCAAATCTCATGGAAAAATAGCAACCAGATGTACAATAAATTTCAAGCATGATAAATGGAAAGAAAATCATCTACGTAAGCTATAGCCAAATTGCTAAAAACTAGTGATAAAGAAATAAAATATTTAAAAATCTATCCAGATGGGGAACACAAAGCAAACAGGGAGAAATACCAACGAGAAGACAATGAATGATATTCTTAAATGTTGTCAACCTTGATTCTATGTCCAGTGAAATCACCTTTCAAAAATAGAGGCAAAATAAAGATATTTTCAGATAAATAAGAGCTAAGATTATCTTGTTCTATAAGAAATATTTTTTTAAAAAGCTGAAGGAAAGGGCTGACGGAAAAGGATTGCCATCTAAGAATAAAGAGCTGTGGTGTAGTAAATATGTAGGTAAATATAAGATTTTTACTTCTCATTTTAAAATGTATTTAAAAGAATGAATGGTCATTTTAAGGCAAAAATAATAACAATGTATTTTGTGGTGTATAATATATGTCTACATTAAACGTAATACAACAATATTAAAAATATTGGAAGGTATAAGCAGAATTACATAATTTTAAGGTTCTTACAATTATGCATGAGGTTGTATAATATTAATATATGGTAAACTGTGATAAGTTAAGAATGCATATTTTTATCCCTAGAGCAAATACTGAAAAAAAGACAAGAGTGTAGCTAAAAAGTCAATAGAGGAAATAAAAATGGACTGCTAAATTTCTTTAATGAAGCTGCCTGTTTCCTCTCTAGGGAAATGTGCAACTAACAAGAATAGCAATATTGACATCTTAAAGTGCTAGTCTTGGGTTATATATAAATTTGTTATTTTTTTTATTGCAGAAGCAGGAGGTGGTTTGAGTTTATAGGAATTTTGCTTATTTTTAATCTAATCTTACTCTTTTTTGCTTTTCTGTGGAATACATTTTTTTGTTTTGTTTTTGAGTTGAAATCTCACTCTGTCGTCCAGGCTGCAGTGCAATGGCATACTCATGGCCACTGCAGCCTGACCTGCTGGGCTCAAGCGATTCTTCCGTCTCAGCCTTCCCAGTAGCTGGAACAACAGGCATGAGCCACCATGCCCAGCTAATTTTTTGATTTATTAAAGAGATGAGGTCTCGCCACATTGCCCAGGCTGGTCTTGAACCCCTGGGCTCAGACAATCCTCTCACCTCGGCCTCCCAAAGTGCTGGGATTATAAGCATGAGCCACTGTGGCCTGCTGGAATACATTTTAACAAAACGAATCTTATCATAATCCTAGAACCTGTCTAGTAATGAATGAATCAATTAGGTTTGGTATAGAAGGAGAGTTTGAGGACAAATGAACAGAATCTATTACATATATCTCTACTTCAAATCTTGGTCATATATTCCAATATTCAACTTAAATTTTTTTTTTAACTTTGTTAAAACAAATGGCACTACCATATTTCCCCTCTTTAGATAATTAATATGATCAGATGTCTTAAACATGTGTTTGTTCAGTTGAAGGATTGGAGCTATTATGGTTCCATTTTGGAATTTTGGTCATTGCATCATACACAAAAAAAAGATTACACGAGTCACCCGTGTGCAGTGTTTACTTGGCTACGATTCCCAGACATGGAAATTGGCTATCTTTGCCATTTTTGTCTACTGAATCACATTTTCAACCTCTACATGAACGTAGGGAGTCATACTTCCATTCTTCTTTTTGTAAATAAGTTTTATTTTCCTTATTAGCACCAACATATAGTGTCAGGTAATAGTCCTGAAATAATAAGAGCAGGAACAATGTAGAGACCGTTTCTGAAAGAAGGAAGTGCCTAACAAACCTGTCTCAAGGGAAAACTTGTATTGAACATGAATAAATCAACTTCCTTCGGTAATAATGGTTTGTTAATCTTCACAATCCAAAGAATGAAATTCCAAAAAATATTTCAGAGGTGTTAGACTGGAGGAAAGAATATCCATCAGACACTCTCCGGTTCTGAAAAGAGAGCTTTGTGCAGAATTATACAGCCTGGACCATCAAGAAAGATTAAGGAACAAACAGCTAAAACCTTAGGGTTTTCCTAATTGCATAATCACCCAATTCGTGTAGAGGTTGAATTACATAATTGCACAGTGAGACTTGACATTTCAAGACAGAGCATGCCATTCAAAAAAGGAAGAATGGAGGGGGTTGGAGACAGAGTTCACAGGGAAACATCACTGCCTGGCCAAACGTGGTATACCAGGGGAAGTAGGAAATTAGCCTCTTGCTGCTGAGTACTACCAGAGCTTTAATCACAGCTCCTGACATCCTCTTTTGCCAGTGAACAGATCACCACAGCAGGAAGTTGCTCTATTTAGTGAATTTCAGAAAAGTCAACTTATCTTTGAGTCTCTGGGGTGTTCTGGCAGTTTCAGAACTATATATGTGTATGTGTGTATATATATACATATATATGAATACATATATATGCACACACACACACACAACATACATATAACTGATGAACTACTTAACACTTCATACACTTTAGAAAATAAGTTCATTTGTGTTCTCTTCTTCCTTTCACTTAATTTCTCTCTCTGCTTTGTTTCTATCTTTCAAATGACTCTCTCTTCTGACCTTATCACACTGCCAATAAGTTTAAATGAGTATGTGAATGTTTGAGATTTTAGGGTCAGATTTGTTCAGGGTATTTGATTCTTTAGATGCTTTTTTTTAACCTTTTTGCTACATGGATATTTTTTGAAACACATTATATAATATGTGTTTTAATTATTTGACTTTCTTTCAACAAGTTATTGTCGTGAATCTTAAGGAATACGTAAATTATTAGGCCCCAAAAGATTATTTAATTTTAAAAATACCACTTTTCCTTTTAATTAGTACTGAAATACAACTCCTCTCAATTTACTCTCACTCTTGATAGAAGAACATTGAACATAAATTTGCATCCAAGGCAGGGTTCATGCCTATAAATACCAGCATTTGGGGAAGTTGAGGCAGGAGAATCTTCTAACCGCAGGAGTTCAATACCAGCCTGGGCAATATAGTGAGATCTCATCTCTGCAGTGGGAAGGAGAGATGGAAAAAAAGAGAGACATCTACTGGGGAAACTGACATGGGAAGATCACTTGAGTTTATGAGGTCGAGGCTGCAGTGAGTTGGGATCATGCCACTGTACTCCAGCCTGGGTGACAGAGTGAGAACCTGTCTGGAAAAAAAAAAAATCTGTTATACTTGAATAATAATTGTATAATATATATTTTTCCTCTTTACTTCTGTTTTTTATGAGATGTGGCTTTTCAGATTTTCCATAACTATGTTTTTATATACAATAAATAATTAGTTGAGCAAAGACTACTTTTTTAGAAATGGAAACTCATAATTACTGGTTCTTTAAAGAAAGAATTGTCAGAGCCAACTTTATGACACTAATCTGAGATCTCACCTGTTTTTAGTTAAATTTTCTGAGCCACACACAAACATACACACAAACACCCCTAAAGCATCATAGATGTATCATTTAAGATATTTTTGCCTGTCAAAGAAAATCACGGCTGAAAATTACAGACAGTAAAGAAACTCATGGCATGAGTATGAGGAAGTGCTAACTCTAGGACTCTAGGCATAGTTCCTCAGTCTTTAAACTCTGCTTGGCTGTGATGTTCTTGACTTTTTCTCCTTCCTGTGATGACATCATGCTTAGGTCATTAGTTAGACGACTGTCTCAGTGCTATTAATCATATTCTGACATGACAATGTCCAGAGGAAAAAAAAGTAACCATTTCTTCTTGTTTCTCTACCTTACTAGCAGGGTGCCTTTTCTAGGCCCGATTTCCACTCACACATAACTTCATGTCTCATTTTCCAGAGTGAGCTCACATGCCCATTCCTAAACACTTCACTACCAAAAGAAATAGAATTATAATATTTGGCCTAGACATATCAGGATTTATTCCGGGGACTACAAATAGAATCGCTGTCCCCTGATTCACATGGAAGAAGGATAAATATTTTAACAAATTCAGGGTTCATCCAAGAGATGGCCTAAAAAATGAAGTAAATTTTAAGTAGATAATTAACAATGTTCTACAAACAGGACAAGGAAAACCAATCAATGAATTTAATTCCATACCACACATCAGTAATGAGCTTTTAGTCCAAAATGTTTTGAATAATGGCCAATCTTATTTTTTTAAGGGAAATATTGGGAATTAGAAGTTCTCTATCTAACTCTATTATGAATTAAGCAGAGCAGGAAATACAACGAGAGAAAGATAAAGAAGAGTTATGTTGAGATCATTTAAGCTCTGAATATAACCAGGCCTGAAGCTAGATTTAAATCTAGACCTCCTGGTATGTTAAACAACAAATGGTCTTTTGTACTTGTCCCTGTTTGAATTGGATTTCTGCCATGTGTTAACCCTTTCCCCACAATTATTTCTAATACATATAAGATTTAAAAATAAAAATAAATTATGCAGTCCTTGAGAATGGATCTCAGTTCCTTGACTTTAGAGCCAGTCAAAATGGGAATCAGGTCATGGCGAAGTTCAAGTTTCTGCTATAATATTGACAGTCTTGTTATAATTTTCTAGAACTAAAATAGAACCAAGGCCCCTGTACTAGTGTATGTTAGAGGAATGGGTGGCATCAGGAAGGTTTACTACATGTTTAGAAACAAAAACTGAATTTTTAAACTCAAGGAAAAATGATGATAGATCCAAGACAGAAAACTAAGCAAAGGTGAGACCTGCCAGGAACTAATGTCTAAATTTTACTGCTATGTGGACAAAGGACACAATTGTGGATGGACCAAAAGAAGACAAAGCCAGGAATGCTTCTAAATCAGAATTCTGATGCTGTCTTGTTAAAAATTCAGATGCTGACAGTTTTGAATGGGGACATGTTCAAACCATTTAAAGCATTGTAGTTTAATGGGACAGTGGAAAGTTGCCAACATGATTCAAGTTTGGTTTTAGAAACATCATTCTGCAAAATGGTTTAAGATTAATTACACTAGGAAGAGACTACAGGTAAGAAAGCCAGTTATGACACTTGCATTATTCCAGCCAAACATGACAAAGGCTGACCCACATACTAAAAAAAGAAAAAGAAAATGTCATCAGGGTATAATGTATAGAATTTATTGTAATGGAAAGACATTAAAATTATTGCCAAATGATTTGGATTCTACTTCTAGTTCCAGTGATAGCTATTTTGATCAAATGTATATGGACAAGAAATAGTTTGTAAATATCCATTAAGCTACCAAATTTAGGAATCCTTAAATTTTATTTTTCCTTGCTTTCTTGTGGCCTTTCAATTGGAGAGTAATTGTCATGTTTCTTGCACAGAAATTATAATAAGTAACTCAGATATTGGGGTCCAGACCATTTCCATCTACAGTAGAATAGCAGAGCAGTTAAAGTCATTTAATGTTAGTGACAAGTATAACTATTCAAAAACTTCCAGTGTACTGAGAATAAATGCTGCTAAAATAAAAATACTTAAAAGAAAAAATATGCTATTAAATGAGTTCATTGGTACTGCCATATTAATTTACATCTGTCAAATCTACAATCAGATGTTTTCCACAGAAGCCAAATGTAATATGACTCCATGGAGACTGTTATTTTTAAAAATATTTATTGTTTTCTTTTTTGTACATGTGAAGTGAATAAGCTGGCAAAAAGCAACCCTGCCAAAATTAATCGAATAAAAATAGGAATGTGCCTTTTTTTGGCTTCTCATAAACTAAAAGCTGCCATCTGATCTTTAGAAACTTAAATATAATCAAATATGTGATAGAAAGTAGGGAGAGTTCTTCAGCATACACTGGAAAACCCTAAAGACAGGGAAAAATAGAGCATAATTAAAAGTTATAAGGAAAGCAGTAATCAAAATATAATCCAAGGGTCAAAACACCCCATCAAGATACTGTACATTAAGTGGAGGACACTTATATAAAGTAATCTGTTCCATTTAAATTAATGTATGTTGCTATTGTCTTTTTTTTTTTTTTAGCAGGATTTATTGAGAGGACAGAAAAGCTCCCACAGTGGGAGGGGACCCTAGGGATTTGCCCACTAATGTATTTTTTAAAATATTCTAATGTTTATTCTAACGAAGTTATTACTGCTCACATATACCAGAAATTCTTTTTTGCCTTTATCACATTTTTTTAAGTGTCTGCAAGAGAGGCAAATGAACTAAATACCTTATTTAAAGGGAAGAACTATCAGAATCATAAAAAGGCAAAAGTCAGCTATATGCTGTCTATAACAAATGCAACTTAAATACAAAGACACAGATAGATTGAAATCAAAACAATGGAAAAATGATACTTTGTAAACATAAGCCTAAGAAAGCTGGCACAGCTAAATTAATACACAGCAAAATAAATTTCAAAAGAAAGAATATTACAAGATAAATGAGGACATTAAATGATGATAAAAGTAATATCTCTTTTTTTATTTTTTATTTTGAAGATGTGGGTTACAATTAGAGTTAGGAACACAAAAATGCTCATTATGCAGGCACCCTTGTTGATGAGGTGTGCCTTCCCTCCCCTGGCAGTTCCCCATTACTGCAGCCGGGGGGGGGGGGCGGCCCCCCCCGCCGCCGGGGCCGCCCGCGCCCCCCAAGTGGAGGAGAGAAAGGTTTTGGAAGAGGGGGGAGGGGGATGGATGAGAGTGGTGTAATGGGGGGGTT